>MU279796.1:0-191432 GCA_022385655.1 Xylaria intraflava | reverse complement strand
TCTACGTACGGGACTTCCCTGTTATATCTGAATATCGTACGTGGCCTCTTAGTCATGACTCATGACTAAGTCGTACGATTACTAATACACCAACAGATAGGAAATTGTGGGCGTCTGGTCTGACGTTACCATCACTCTAGGGCGGTCTCTAGTTAGTAGCGTCGATGGAAGTATCCGTGAACGAATCCGCAGGATATGAAGCATGTATTCGATTTGGATGTGACAGGAACTGAGCGATCCCGCCACGGGTGAGTAATCGTATCATCGTGTTTTCCTTTTCTTGATATAGTGCAAGCCTGTATGTCTGGTTGATCCAATATTTCCTATGCCAGTTGCACTCGCATCCTATGCTACCTACGCGGTCCCAGATCTGCTTCACAACTGTCGGACTTCGTATGATACACGCCTACTCCTCGTGGAAGCGATCGTATGCCTACCTAGCATAGCACGTTTAGGGGATCAGCCTAGCCTAACGTAGGTAGCTAAGACGTTCATGCTGCAAAAAATAGAACGGATCATGAGCCACGAGGGAACAACATGGCTGGCGGGATTATCCTATCCTGGCCGGGAGAAATACCCACTTCGTACTGTTTTCGAGCGAGCAGGAATGTCGAGAATAGGAAAAGGCGTATGCAGCACTGGCGAATTGGGTACCATCAAGCGAGAGAACCCCTTCCCGCCGCCTAAATAGACTAGCCAACGGTTCTAGACTCTCTAGCACGATTTGCGGTGCCATACCCAACTGGTAAAGGATGCCGACTCCTCGGTCTCACTCTTTGTAAGCTCAGGAACCACTGAGAATTGGCGTTAAGAGACGCTGGCAACATCTAGGTAGTAATAGTGAGTAAGCACCAATCTGGGTACTCGCAACATGCTTTTTCGTAAGTACCGTAAGTACCGTAAGTACCCATGTATGCTTATCGAGGGACGTTCAGATGATCTTGCAGGATCTGGCACGATCGCCGGGAAACCTAGGTACACTAAAAAAAAAAAGTGAACCGCCTGGGCACATGGCGTGGGTGGGCAACTGAGAAGTACCCGGGTCATTCTCGGGGGGGTCACCTCGCATTGCGTCGATTTCCGGGCGCTCGCAACTGGATATCCGACCGTGTAAACGTTCTGTGGTGCCAAAGACCTGCCTACGAAGTATGGTGGCGTAAAATCCTGCCGTGAAACAGGGGTTGGTCACGTACGCGCGTTTATTGACAAGGCGGTATCCTACAGTAAGTGGTGTACGGCGAATGGGCAAGTGAATGAGGCGGGCGAGCAAGTGGCTCGAATAAGCGCAGCACCGGACGGCGGTCGTACACACCGGTTGACGATGCCACTGTCGCTTCTTACTTGTGCCTTGGTGTGTAGTGTCGATGTTGCGGCCGCCATCACACGCGACCCGAGCAAGCGGTAGGTATTTATTGGGCCCGCCGGTCGCCAGCGTCAGCACCCATTGTAGGTAGCTGTTGTAGCTGTTGTAGCTACTGTAGCTAGACAGGATGGATTGTAGAACAGGCATGCAACAGACAAGACACTGTCTGAGTCAGGCGAAGTGTTCTGGCAAGCAATGTCTAGCAATGTGCTCGCACTCGCTTCCTGCTGGCCCCGCGACAACTGTGCTCCTGGATAATAATAATAATGAACTTTGTCGTGTCTCTGGCTTATCTCGGTTGCGGCGTATGCCGTGCTGGTGTGCGGAACGGCGAAGGAGCGCTGCTCGTTGGATTCTTCCGCGTTGATGACCTATGAATAACTTACCAGGTTTTCCGGGAGGTTTGTTTCAAGTAGGCTAATGGTCACTGAATGTGGAAGGAGGAATGATATACAGACTACTTAGGTAGGTGTTGTAGGTAGCATCAGGGGTAGGTAGCCTATGGAGAGATTGAAGTGGAGGTAAAAGAGAAGGGAGAAGATCCGGGAAGGTCAGCCGACGGTTTGCAGCCAGTGTAGAGGATGAAGAAGGTAGGCAGCGGAGAAATCTAACAAGCCGGTTCGCGGCTAATAGCTATCTAGTCTAGCGTTGTCTTTGTATGAGCCCTGGCAAGAGTCGGAGGAGACCTGTTATATCCGCAGTTGGGGTGATCACCTATGATTACCTGGTAGCACCGTTGGGACGCCTGGCAGTGCTCACTGATTGCTAACTGATGGCAGTTAGACTTGCCTCTAACTAATTCCCCGGCAGCGGTCTCACGTGGCAAAGGAAGTAAAAATAAGAATAAGGAAAGATTAAAAACGGGGAGTTAAATGAGATTCATCGCGAGATTATGTAATGGGCTTCATACAGGACAGATTACGCTTACGGGTGGTTTGAAGAGAGTCGCGGTATTTTCCATATGTCCTCTGTTTCTTATGTCTCCGTTTGCGCGGCATCTCGGAGATAGCTAACCACCTCCTATTCAGCTCCTGTGGCACGTCTGTGTTGCATGCGCCGATTCAAACGGACCACTGCCACCATCCACCTCCTTCAGTTAGTCCTCCAGTCCTTCCCTCCTCCAGTCGGTCGTGTGGTACGTTATATATATGTTACCATGCAGAAGCTCGAAATAAAACCATCGTGAACTTGGCTCTCCTCCTTTCTTGGTGTTCAACGTTGGATATCTCGAATCCAACGAGGGACGGGCACAGCTACACATGTAAGAGCTAATGGAACCGGCCTGCCGGGACCACCAAAAACGGCATAAGAATAGGTAGGTATCTAGTCAGACAGTAGACAGTAATTTCTTGTATTCGTGAAGCCAACTAGCTCGTTAGTTACGCTCAGCAAGACAAAGAGAGCTTGCAGAGTGCTAGTAAACCAACAGGGCGAGACAAATAAATCGTGTTTGCAGTTGTAGTCGCGAGTGCCGAGATGATGATAATGAGATTGCATCGCGTTTGTCGGCTAAGCGGCGGGTACTTTGGGGGTTCTACATACATGCTCCATGGGCATCCGGGACCTATCTAGAGGTTTTACTAAATTACTTACTACTAACTAAGTAATAAGAAATGGACATGCGGAAACTTTCAAAATTATAAGGGCGTTGCTAACCGGGCGCAATTCGGCCCGTCGCATTGTGATTTTTCATTCCCACGTGCCTCACTAGAGGTAACTTACATGGTAGGCAATACCAAGTTCTCTCCGTTTTCTCTCATTGCGGGTCTATCACAAATTGCGGAAGGGTCGATAATAATGATGGCGCCGTGCAGTAAAACCAACACCAGATAGATACGGCTCCCATGTGAGATGCCGTGGAAAAGATATCACGGTCCGAAACGGGCCAAAAGGGGTGCCGAAGGGAGTCCGGTACATACCTGGCGCGGGCCCGTTGACGATATTGCTGACGTACGCGACGAGCTCTGCAAGCGTAAGACTTTCAGGGACTCTTCAGCTAATAATACGACAATCTACGCCTGTGCTTGCATGCGCTACATCCTACCGCCTACGTAATGTATTCCTGAAGGAGTAGGTAGGTATCTTGCCTCCTACCTACCTACTACATCGACTGTGACTTATTGACTGCCTTGAGTGTCTGTTCCCTTTCTGCTGAAAGGGCCCGTCCCTGTCGACTTACAATGACGTTGCCATGTGTTGGTCCCATCTGAGTACATGCACATGCACCGAGTTGCCATGAACTGCCTGTATTTACCAACACTTCGACTCGGGATAAACCAACAGCTTGGCTGAACGCCAATAGTTCGGGGGGGTTATCGTCTAGGGGGTGAGCCCGGGCTGGCTGGAATGCTCGTTCACTGCCGGCTTCGCCTTCATTGGATCCCTTGATTGCGCGAGCTCGCATTCTAGGTAGACGGTATACTTCGCGTTTGTCTTGGGGCTCTATCCGGCTCTGCGCCTAACCCGTTTTCTAGTTAGCTCTTTTTACACTTTCGCATTCGGCACCAACAAGATGACAACGATAGGCTATACCGGTAGCCCGGTGGCAAACGGACCTATCTAGAGTTTGGCCGCGCCGGGTCCTTGCGAAGCGCTGGTGAGAGTGACCTGTTGGAGGGATGTAGATCTCTACGGCTGTGGCTATGGCGCAACTCTTCGGCTGTGAATGACATCAGCCTATGTGCATCGGTTTGGGGGCAAGTATGACTTTGCACCAATACCAGACCGAACTTCCAAGGTTGTATACCTACAAGGGCGCCTGTTGCCGCGCCGAACATGTCTGATCCAATCCCAACCAGCGATCCCTTCTGCGCCCCAACATAGACCACGCTTTCGGGTTCGTGTTGGTTTGGCCCCGTCGATTCTTCACGGCAGTGTTGCACCCGGCGTAGCACCCGTGAGTCTTATTGACTCTTTGTCAAATACCCCGCGGCATGAGTTGCCTGAGCGAAGTTGCCCGAGCGAAGTTGCCCGAGCGGGACCGTCACATTCCTCAAGCGCACAGATTCCGCAGGGAATTGTCCGCTCACCCAATCTGACGTCAAAAGGGAGCTCTCGGGCTGGGTACCTATTCTCATCAAGACAGGTACCCATCTCAAGTACCTTATACGAAAGTGGTAGCGCGATCTACGACTAGTTGAGACTATCTCCATATTGCCTAGCGCATGGGCCCGGACTCTCGATGGATGACAAAAATAACCGCGCTTCACAGGGTATGTAGCTACCTCAAAGGGAAGAACATCGATGGACTTGGGTGGCTTGGCTGACTGAAACCCCGGTCGTCCCGCGCTGCTCCACAAAGCTACGACGGGGCAATCCCTGCCAGAGACTCTGCGTTCAGCCAAGCTACGATGTAGGCATCGACATCCTGTCCGTTGGTCAGGGATTATCGTATGTGGAATCCATCAATGTCACGTCACCCCGGCCGTGATGGCAATGTCGGGCGGAGCAATGCTCTATGATTTAAGTGACGCATGTATGTAGATATCTGCGTCGTCTGCTGTCTCTTCTCCTGCTGCTTCTTCCAGACGGTAACAGCCTTGTGAGACCCGGGTTTGGAGCCTGTATATGAGATGTCTCTTCCCAAGAACTGCATGCTGATTACAAACCTTTGGTCCTTCTGCCACTATGCCTCCCAGTCTTAACATTCGAAAGTTTATAGCCTCCAGAAGACCGAGTGATGAAGACATTAATGGATTCGACGTAAGGAGAGCGGATAGTCCCCCAGTCCCCTTCAGGATCTTGGGGACAGACCAAGACAGCAATGACAACTCCCATGGGGCGAACAGCCGCTCTTTTCACAGGAGGCGAGCGCCGAGCCCCGTCATAGTCATGGGTTCTCACACCCATTCCGATATTTCGAGACCATTACCGCCCCTCCCGAGAGAGACACCGCGTTCCTCATCCAGTTCATCGGGCACATATGAGCGTCATTCTGAATCTGATTATTCGGCAACAAACAAGGGATCAAATTCAACGCCATCAAAGGAAGGCAGTGAGGGCTCCACATTGATTTCTTGTGTCGACACCTCCAACCCCGATGACACTCTTACACAGCGGGTACCGAAGTCACGCTTTCAATTATTCAACAATGTCCAGAGTAAGGAGGAGGCGATACCGGCTTTGTCATCCGAGGAGGAGAACAAAGGCGTATCGCAAGAGCTCTCTGAAGACGGACAACAGTTCATGCAAGAGGCCGAAGAGGCATTCAAAGTCATCGGCGGAACCTTGTCCGAAGTACATCCTGAGGAAAGGACTTCCTCAGACATAGCAATAAAGCCGAGTTCCTTAGAGACACCACGCGAATCTGACCCTACGCCACCTGTCCCACCTCCCAAGGGAACATCGCCAACACCGAAATTACAGAGCCCTTCGAGAATACCACCCATTTTTTCTAGTACTCTTGGCGGCACACCCAAAGCCACACCCCCCACAAAACCCAGAAGGAGGAAGTCCAACAAGACATCCAGAAAACCAAGATCCATGAGGTCTCAACGGAGACCTACCGCTCCCAAACAAGCGGTCAAAACCGGAACAAGATGGGGGCTATCTGAAAATGTCTCAGAATTACTCACCGGTAAACTGTTTCAGAAGATAGAAGCAGATGAGATGCTCACACCAGCTCAAATTCAGGAGTATAAGAGACGCAGGATGGTACAGGTCCACGCGGAAAAGCAGCCCGAGGCTCCACGGGAAAGTTTGATAATCACTCCAACGGAGCCCTTCCATCTCGAGGACCTCCATTCCCGCATTCTGGCTGCGGGCGTAAATACAGACGCAGGTGAACCACCCTCAGTAGCACCGCCTGCTATCCCGACGTCTGGCAAGTTGCCGCAACGAAAGTCCTCTCTTGAAGGCCAGAAGCAGGCCCCGGTGCAGCGCCCAGTATCTCACCAAAACATTACAGTCGCCACAACATCGTCAAGGACCCTGAAGCCGCCACCGCGAAGAAGGATGTCGGAGCTTCCAGCGATTGCCGAGGCAAGCCCAATTCTACGGTCAGACGATGGCCTGCTCGGAAACAACAACTCAGCCGAATCCCCTGCCAATGACTCCGACTCCGATTACATATTCTTCCGATCATCATCCCGTTCAATCATGACGCCCAATTTCCGGCACGGCCCAATACGGTTAAGCAAAGCTGATCTACTCCCAGACGTGCGACTGGGAGGGGACGAGGTCCTGGACTGGACAGCTTTCCAAATGGCGATCCTCGGCGGAGCAGGCGACTGGTTCTCTGAAGGCGAAAACACGCAACGTCAAGAAGACGAGGCAGAAATCGACGACATCGTCGAGTGGTGGGACTCGTGGCACTTCGGAAGCACGGATGATGCTGCTAGCTATGACTACAGAGGTCCCCCCAGTCCCGCCAGCACGCTCTCGGGCGACACGTTTTTGGGCGACTCGGTCCTCGACCTGGCCTACAGCGAGATCGAGAACTACCACACCGGCCCGCCATACCGGTGGCCGTCGCGGAGCGACTCGCGCACGCCAGGCTTGCGGGTCGACCTCGACTTTGCGAGGAGCGCGATGCACACGCCCCCGAATTACTACGCGGGCGACCACGCGAACGCGAATCCCTCTCACCCATGGCGGCGGGAAAGCCTGCCGAAACACGTCGCCTCCAACCGGGAGAGCGTCAACAGCCTGCCGCCCAGCCCGATGCTGGACCTACGGGTGCACGGCAACGGCACGGGCGACGAGCTCGACGTCGTGCCCATGGGATATAACCTCGGGCACGACCTAGGGGACTTTCTACGATGGGAGGCGGAGCACGCGTACGGCGGGTTCACCTCGCCGGGCGGCGTGAGGTAACTAAGCGCATCATGTTTTTTGGTCACTCATTGTTATTTCATTTATGTTTATGGGTTATGAGGACGGGGTTTCGGGGGTGCGATGGCGTTCATGGCGCGGTGGAATGAGATAGGTATATGGCGCGCGCTTTGCGCTACCTTGGTTATTGATACCCTCTAGGCGAGTTAGAAAGGGATAAAAAAATTTCACGTTTTCTGGATGAATGCGTCTTTGTAGTTGGTGATATCTACTATGTACTCGACCATAACGTGTGTTCGAGTCGGTAGTGATTGATGGTGGAATGGAGAACCTAGACATTTTTCTGTTGACGATGGCTTCGCATGGGCCTGTGCTTGTCGAATGACTCGCGATTACTTGCTCCTGTCTTGAAGTATCCCTTGATTCCCATCACCACCTTATATTACGTACCTATCCATGAACCAGAACTTGCGAAATGCTCGTCGGATGCTACTCCAGACTCCAGACTCCGGCAATCACGGCAGTATCGCACGGCAAGGATGTGCAGGCGACCAAAACCGGCTCGTATCGACTTGCAGGAGGCACGAGGAAACTATGCAAAAACTTTAAAAGGGTTCGGTGTAGGCGGTCATGTTCCCAGTCTCCGCCGTAACTCCAGTTCACCGACTTGATGGATGTTTAAGGATCCCCTATACATAACCGGGTTATCTTCCCGGTTCTTATGGTGATTCTGGTTTGCGGCTTTGGCGTGGCATCCTGAATGTGTGATATAGTCCTCGCTTGTCCCGTGGCCTTGGGTAGTCTTGGCTTTAGGTCGTGCTATACACCTTATTGAACTTCGTGTACTTGCTGGAATGAAGGTGGTTATTCAAGACCAAAGCGATGATAAGCTAGGAAAGGCTGGTGGAGAGAAGACGCACAAGTTTGCGGGTCTCATTGATATGTCCACTTACTCCTAGAACTACATACCATCGAGACGCACACGTTCCGAATCCAAACACATCTTCCTACACCAGTCATGGTCAGAGCATTCCAATCAGCTTCATCACAACATATATACAATAAACCTCCATCAAGCCGTAGTCCGATCGATTAGAAGTACGAATCATGATACTATGCCAGCGTAGGCCCGAAAGTGGCCTCCATACAACGATAGGCAACCGGGTTGTTTGTTAAGGTTCAAGAAGGACTGCTTCCCCTCCCGGACTGCCTCCCAGCTGGGAAACCGACACAGATTGGATTAGATAGAACCGCGTAATGCCGGCCCGGCCAAGAGGAATGCGTTTATCTCGTTACTTTTGGCGAGCAGTACCCCTACAGTCTACCAGCCAGAATCCAAGGACCGCTTCGCACTCTCGTCCTGCCTCACCTAACGCAAAAATACCATGGCAATTAAAGTGGTCTCTACTCATCACCATTATACCCAGGCCTAAGTAATTTCTATAGCTATTATCCTCTTGGCCAACACCAGTCTCGATCAAACCATCCTAAAACCCATCTCCAATACTTGAGACAACAAAACCCAGCGTCCCGAGTGAATACCACCCCGGACTGTCGTGACATCCAGTCCGGCACCACCTCCCTCGAACCAAACTCTAAGGCGATCCCCTGTCTCAGGACCAGCCAGGGATAGAACACAGCACGGACGAGAATCCACACCCGTTAACTGCGTCATGCCTCTCGTTCCGAGACGATGACTCCCGCGAGCAATGTCCTTACTAAAATGGCGCTCACATGGGCACTGCTCTGCTCTCTGATCGTCCAGGGACTGGCGACCCTGCACGAGCGATACGACGACTCGACGCTGACCCTCACGTCCTTCGGGACCCCAGACCCCTTCGTAAATAGATTCAACAGCCGATATTACTTCGTAAGTTAGCGAGACCGCGATACCGGCCGGCCACGACAGTATTGACCGAGAATACGCAGACATTCACAACCGGAGATAGAATAGAGATCTGGTCCTCAAAAAGCTTAGTCCACATAGAATCCTCCTCTACAAAACACCACATATGGTACGTCTCCTCGCCCTGAACACCCCCAAAAATAAAATAAAATAAAAGACACCCCCAATCGGAATGGCCAAAGCTAACAAACTCACCAGGAAACCCCCCAAAGGAACAGAGCACTCCGCAGACCTCTGGGCGCCAGAGCTACACGCCATCCGCGGCAGATGGTACGTCTACTACACAGCAGCGAACGCAAGAAAAGGCAACAAGAGCCACCGGATGTACGTCCTAGGCGGACCGCCGACGACCGAAGAGCCGTGCGGCGGGCCCTGGGAGTTCCTAGGCCGCATCCACGCCATGCCGGAGCAGTGGGCCATCGACGGCACCGTCTTCGAGCTGCAGGACCAGCTGTACCTCGCGTACTCCGGGTGGCCGCTCGAAGGGGGCGGCGGTAGCGGCGGGTACGGATACGCGACGCAGCAGGGCATCGACGCGCGCGCCGCGAACGGGACCGGGGCGAATTCCTCCGCGGAGGAGACCGCGCCGGGGATGGTGCAGCAGCTCTTCCTCGTGCGGCTCGACGACCCGTTCACGGCGGGCGGGCGGCCCGTCGCCATCGGCGTGCCGCAGCAGGCGTGGGAGATCACGCGCGACGGCGCCGGGGCGCACGCGATCAACGAGGGCCCGCAGTGGCTCGCGGCGCCGGACGGGCGGTGGCGCGGGCTGGTGTACTCGTGCGCCGGCTCCTGGACGCACGAGTACAAGATGGCCACGCTGCGGTTCCGCGGCGGCGACCCGCTGGACCCGGCCTCGTGGCAGAAGTCGCGCGCGCCGCTGCTGCAGACGCGCCGGCGGTCTGGGGCCGGCCCTTACGGGCCCGGCCACGGGAGTTTCGTCGATGTCGGCGGGGGCAATTTCGTCTCTGTTTACCATGCTACCGACGGCCCCGACGACGGGTGGGAGAACCGCCGCGCTCGCGTCCAGCGCGTCGTCTTCACCGAGCTGGGGCCCTATATGGGGAAGTCCTTTGGGGTCGAGGCGCCTTCTGGACGGGGGCTGTGGGGGAGGGTCCTGCGGGTTTTCTGGGGGCGGGGGGATGATGGGAAGGGGGAGGCCGAGGGCGAGGGTCAGGCTGATTTGGCGGGGTTTTTGGAGGCTTGGCGGTTGGCGGTTCATGGGGAGATGTGATGGACCTGGGATTTCTTTTTCTTTTTTTTCTTTTGCTTCTTTTTTTGCGTTTGGTTGGGTTTTGCTGGGGGTTTGGCTATTACTAGGTATCTACCTGGTTTATATGGGTGATACGGACCTACTTCTCTTGCTCGTTTGTCGTGAAATGTAGAGGGTAGATTCTGGGTTTGGGATAATCCGTATTGAATCTTTTAATTCATTGCCGGTGCTGTTTTCGGGCAATCAGGGACTTGGGTCTGGTGATATGTTGTTGTGCTTGCTACCAGCCTTAATGTCTCGGTTTTCCTTTACTTCTTATCCACGGCCTATGGTGATTTTCTTTTTGCTGTGTTCATGGATTCAGATCTTGGGTTTTACTTTACTTGAATGCGCTTCCCCTACTGCTTGCCCCCTTCACTGTGCGATCTTGCTCATTCTTCTCCGTTGCATTGTGTTATATTGATCCCCATATCGTCCCAGGAGGCTATGCTCGCATACTGGAGGCTGAGCAGAACAGAATAACACCCGGCTACTTAGCCAGCGGGTTTCTTTGTGTCATGCTGACCACCGCGCCAGAAACACCGTTTAACAGGTAAATAATAATCACTCTCTGGTTCAAGGGTTATACTCAAAAACTCATGGATGGGCCCAAAGGCCAAGGTCTCGGGAATTGGTATTGCGTCGTGTATGTACAGCAGGTGATTATCGCGACCGTCTATAGCAACCCCAGCACAACAATGCATAAAAGCAAAGGAAAAAAAAGAGAACGCAACCCGCGATTTCCATTGAATATCATTAATTAGGCGACTTCTTTCTTCCGCGCCCCTGAGTTCCCAGATCCTAGATCAACGCGATACTAGACGAATTCCAGCCAGACTATGGTGTAAGCTACATTCGTTTACCCAAGACGAAGGGTTTCAGAAAACTCCATCGTTTTGTCGAAGAGTCCTAGTCGTCGTACCTAGCGGGCCGGCGTCTTCGGCGGTGGCGATCGATGGGAGTCGAGTCATCGTCGGTGTAGTCTGGGTCGCCAACGTGCCTGATTCCGTCGCTGTCTGTCCAACTGCTACCGTTATATTCATCATCGCCGGTCTCGACTTTTTTCCCACGGCGTTTTTTACCCGACTGCACATCGGAGTCGGACATGTCGGCTTCCATGGCGTGAGAGCCTGAATCTTCCTGCATTGAGATGGGACTTGAAGCTACACCTCGATGCGAGAGCCGAGTTCTGCGCCGTGTCGGAGTCTTGTCGATGTGGAGATCTTCATCTAATTCGAGGCGGGCCTCCGTATGGCTATAAGCAGAAGTATGGCCACTTTCGGGTGCATTCTCTTCGAATGTTGCGGTTGAATAGTTGTATTTTTTCGGCCTCCCAACCCGTGGTTTCGACGAACCGAAGAGAGGCACCGATGTATCTTTACTTGTACCAGTCGTTGAAGTTTTCCCTGGTAGCATCCGCGGTTTTTTGGCCGCTCGTTCCGACCCGTCTTCCTCCGGTTTACTACCCCGCTGGTTCATCATCTTCTCGGCATACGAATAAGAAACAAATGTTCCGTTAGGTAGACGCATCCTTTTCGGTTTTTCCGTGGGTACTGGCCGCGGCTGGAAAGGGATTGCTGATACATTGCCAGACTGCGTATCCGGAGAATCAGCATTATTAGGCTGGTACTCGCTTGAATCCGAGTCGTTGAACACACGCCGCTTTCGCTTGCGCGGGAGGGGTGGATCGGTGTCAATGAACGGATCCTCCAGGGGATCCTCGTGAACGCGCTCATTGTCTTTACTAGACTCCGTAAAGGTAGATGTCTTCTTGGGTTTTGGCCCGGGCTTCCGACCCGGTTTTCTGCCTGGCTTGCGACCTGGCTTTTTCTTGACTTTCTCTCCGTCTTCTGACGCTGCGGCATGCTCTTTGGCTTTGCGGCGTTTCTTTTCGGCCTTTCCTCCCTCCAGTAGCTTCTTAGTCAAATTGGGGAAGTTCTCGCCATAATGAAAGAATAACTCTTCGCCGGCCTTAATGTCGCGTAGTGAAGTGAATTTGATACGATACTCGCCATTGACGTATACTATTTTTGGGGTGACGTTGCAGTTCGTATCCTGGTGGTTAATATACCGGCTCAGGTTTCCATAAATGGCCGCATCAACCCAAATGCCTTCTTGTTCAAGAAGTGTGAAGAGGTAAGAAGAGTTGGAGCTTTCGTCAAATACGTCCCCGCGACGGGCCTCACGGCGGACTCCCTCATCCTGGCTGATAAGCTCACCTACGTATTCGATAACGAACTCGTCCTGAGCGATGTCCTCCGTTGCGAAGAGCCCATAGCCGGAAACCTTCGACTTGCCTATAATGACGGCTTTCGATTTACCACGTTGGAGAGCACAGTTTTGGCATCCGGTCGCATACAACGCGTCATTGTCGGCGTTTTTAGGCATTCCCCTCTCAGTGGCGCCGCAGGTTCCACATAAGCCAGGATCGCATTCTCGATTGAGTAATATACAAATGCAAGGGCGATCTTTTTGCTTGGACATGCAAGTTTTCCCAAGAGAATGACACGCGCAACCAGTAAATTTGTTGGCGCAAGTTTCCGCCGTGCAACGGCAGAACCGTTCGCACATGACACGGTTTTGGACGCAAGGACAGGTTTTGTCACATGGGCCATCGTGGTAGCATGGATCAAAGTGATCCTTCCGTTGATGTTCGTGGGTTTTGGTATGTTCTTGCCAATCACCTATGAGCATCTTCCTATGCCGATCGTACCATGGTAATGGTTTAACATCGAACTGCATGGGCATTGGGATATCTGGGGGCAGCAAATCTAGCTTATCCATTTGTCGCTGTATGTCCCAGCATGAGCGACCGATGGCTACTGCTGCAGAGCATTGTACTGGGATGGAAGTGCCGTAGAAACACAAATGAAAGGATTTCAGGAGCATAACCTCTGTCTCATGCCAGGGACGAGAACGGGAACTTGGACGCCCGAGTAAGTAGCATTCTTCGCTACAGGGGATTCCGGCCCTGCGAGGAGAAATAATATCGGAGTTTGGGGCACTGAACCGCTGGGCAAGCTGTTGGCGTATCATCGGTGCAAAGCCACCTACTACTTCGACAGAGTAGCGTTTCCGCTCGTTGTCGACGCCGTACTCGCCATGTTCGCAGGAGTTGCTAGCGCATACTAAACAACCGAGTAGGGAATAGGTCTCGAGAAATGATTCGACCGACTGCTCGTCCTCCGCAGATTTGGCTTGGCTAGGTGTGTCTCTCATATATTTCTTAGAGTCGACAATCGTGTCGGCGGACTTGTCTAGCAACAGCACATCGCGGAGTGGGACAGCGTGATCGCCCAAATCACTATCATCAAAAACACTATCAAATGCTTCCATAAAGATTCGCACGTTTTTAGCTGTGCGCGGCGAGCCAGGATTGTCGTTGAATAAGTTTAGCAGGCTCGATTTCTGCTGGGGTGTCATTACATCGTTTTGGCTGGCCACGTGTCGAATGAGAGCGGCTTTTGTGCAGTGTTCGATACCAAGTCTAGCCAGCCAAATATCGAGGTATTCCAGCAGCGTAGTGGCCCGCTCCTTCTGGATAGTCTTAACGACTTTCTCGTGGCGACTTAGAGTGGCAAAGCCGGAAGTTTTATCCATGGCCTCTAGATTCTCAAGCCACCGCCTATAGGTATTCTCTTCATTGTCGGCTAAATCTCGCAAATGTGGAACATAGGTTAGCATTGTATTTGGTGAAAGGATGTTCTTTTTGATCTCGACATGATGAAAGCTATAGCGAGGCGTCGGCTCTTGGTTCGTCTTGATACATATCACGGGATAGCGCTCTCGTTTTTCTTGTTTGCCTGGCCTTCCCTGGCCAACTTGCTGAGTAGTGGCGTTAGATATTATTACGACTAGTATTCATCTGAAGTTAGGGGAGAATCGCACGAACCTTGGTTTTGATACGCATTGATTCGGAGGGTTTGCTGGTTGGGCCTACTGGCTCAAGTCTCATCCCAGCGAACCAGTCTTTCTTGCTAATCAACTGTGGCTCAGGGGTATCCCTTTTCCAGGCATCGTGGATTAAGCGTACGGTGAGCTTAGCGTGGTTAACGCCAATTTCTTGAGAGAAGTCACGCAACGAGGACGCCAGCTTCGCCACAGTCACTTCACTCTTTTTGGGTGTCTGATGACTAGGGCTCCTCACGTGAGCAAAGGGCGTGTCAACCTCATCGTGGGGAGGCTTTGCGGTACTCGATGACCAATGGGATGGACCACCTCCTCCCGCATCCTGGCTGGATGGGTGCTGTGACGGGGCTTGCGTTGTCCTCAGGGACTCAGTCTGCCCGGCTCCCAGTGGCTGCCGGGTCAGGGCGGGGGGGCTGATAGGCTTGTGGAATTGCGCAGAGGTAAGAGTTCTCATATCATCAGGCTCGCTGTCTGAAATGGTAATTTGACACAAGCGGTCGCCTCTTGCCATTGTGAGCAGTCATCCCTTTTAGAGCTCGATGGATATTCCTGATCTCGGGTTAAATACACATCAATCACCACGAAGGCCGTACTATACAAAAAGCGCTGGTATCCCACGCCGCTGGGAATACAATCCTAGTTATGAAGTGACGGGGTAAGGAATACCTAATGGGGTAGATAGGAAGTTGGGTGTCAACGGAGCGAGTGGTCAAGCCAGGAAGTATCGTCTCCAAACCAGCAGTAGACGTAGAAGCCTACGACCCTCTTATCGCCGAGATGAGAACCCCAGTTTAGCATCTAACGAGTGTTAATTAGTAGTTCCTTTTGAGACAGAGGGAGGTTGACAGTCGCTGCCTTTCAAGTTCTTACATGTGGTGTCTCTTGTGTAAATGAAGCTTGTACCTGCGCCGTTATCCATCAGCGACGCGCTTTTATGCAAGCTTCGGGCGCAGCGTGATTGGGGCTGGTGACATGTGGCTGTGCAAGCTAGTCTGGCCTGTTAGAACAGGTTTTGTGGAGACAGGCTCGCATCCGCCCGGCTGAATCACTCTGCCCAGGGGAGCAGGCGGACCCGGGCTCCCGGCCGGCCTAATATCCCGGCCACCCAGCCTGCTCCAACGCATGAACAGTGAGTCCTGAGCGAGTAACTCCCCAAAGCGGCCGAGCCACACTGCTGGCCGACTAATGTGCCTAAACACATTATGAGGGTACGTCTGTACTGAGTCCGTAGTCCGTATAACTGGTAGCCTACTGGTATCCTACTGGTCAGTGTCAGTAGGCAGTGTTCGCAGTACGGGACCTCCTCCGTACCTGCGTACAGCATGTGGAAAAGGGGGGTGAGTCGGCAGACATTGGCCATAATAACGATTGGGCAGCAGGAGTCGCATCGGCAAGGAATTCCGCTGGACTGCCGCATTCAGACAAGCATTGGTTTCGACTTAATATGCAGCAGTCCATAAAGAAAGGCGAGCAGGCAGCGCGTGTTAAGGGCCTGAAAGTGCTACATGTACGGTACCTGATAAGTGGATGGCGCCTGTGGTTATCTATACGTAAGAGCGACTCTGTTCACATACATTTATCCGTGGATATCCATGTACTGAGTACCTCCCGGCGTAGATGCCTTAGGTACCGGCCTTGTCTCTGCCCGACGCCCTAACATGCCCCCCCATGACGTAGCTTGAGGGCAGCAGCTCCAGCTCCCAGCCGCCACGATATCCTTGTTTGCCCGTCGCCCGTTGCCCATTGCGCTTTGCCCGTCGCCCGTTTTCCCTTTTCCGTCTGCTGGCATGCCTGAATTGTGTGCAACAACAAGAAGTCGTCACTGAAAGCGCGCTAGCCTGTGAAGTAATCTTCCGTGCCTCCCTCTTGAAGAGACTCTCTCAGTTGTCTCTCCGCCGATCCTCCAGCAAACCCCGAGAATCCTTCTTTCACGCCCAGCAATCCACCCGTCCAGCAGCTCAGCCGCCCAGGCCTCCCCTTCCAGCCGTCGCATCAAGCAAAACTCATTCATACGAACTACCAAGTAACTAATACTGGCTCGCAATTCAAACCTCGTCACTTCGCTTTGTCATACTCAATTATTACTCTATCCTCGAAGCATACCTAACACCATCGCATCCCCGCTCCCAGAAGTTCAGTTCCTGAGAGCCGACGAACTGCTATCCTCCTCGATTTCGCTGCGATCGCGCCGATATACGCATTTTACGGCTGACCGGAACGCGCTTCCAAAATGCACCGGACATATTCAATGCGCCAGTCGAGGGCGCCCACTGCCTCTCAAATCCAGGTTCGCTTGTGGCACCGCACTGTCCTTTGTCGTTGGTTATCGTCATGACGACACGCTCACAAGACTCAAACAGAACCCGCCCCCTCCACCCTCCTCAACCAAGTCTGGTCGACTCTTTGGCCGCGGCGGCTTCGGTACGTGGCCATTTCCCTATGCCATTAGAACCTCATAGACTTATACCCCCGTTAGGACATGCACTCCGTCGAAACGCCGCCGGCGCCTTTGGCCCCGACTTGGCCAAGAAGCTCACTCAGCTCGTCAAGATGGAGAAGAACGTGATGCGCAGCCTGGAGCTTGTTGCGAAAGAGCGCATGGAAGTCGCCGTATGTAACCGTCTTGGCATGGCCTGTCTTGTCGACCAAAGCTAACATTGTGCTGCTGTAGCAACAACTCTCACTCTGGGGCGAGGCCGGTGACGAAGACGTTTCCGACGTCACCGATAAGCTAGGTGTTCTGCTCTACGAGATCGGCGAACTCGAAGATCAATATGTCGATCGCTACGATCAGTACCGCGTAACCATGAAGAGCATTAGGAACATCGAAGCATCGGTGCAGCCCAGCAGAGACAGTAAATTTAAACCAGCAACCTGAGTCGTAACGACTCCACCTCGTCTCCATGGCGCTAACTTGAATTCAGGAAAACAGAAGATCACCGATCAGATCGCCCAGCTCAAGTACAAGGAACCGAACTCGCCTAAGATTGTTGTCCTCGAACAGGAGCTCGTGCGCGCCGAGGCCGAGTCTCTCGTCGCCGAAGCGCAGCTGTCAAATATTACCCGAGAAAAGATCAAGGCCGCTTACACATACCAATTCGACGCACTACGTGAACATAGTGAGAAGGTCGCCATCATCGCGGGCTTCGGAAAGCATCTCCTTGAGCTTATAGACGACACGGCTGTCACCCCAGGCGAGACCCGTCCGGCATATGACGGCTACGAAGCCAGCAAGGCAATTATCCAGGACTGCGAAGAGGCGCTGACAAATTGGGTTACGTCCAACGCGGCCGTAAGTGCCAAGCTATCGACACGGGCCCGCACGCTCTCAACCAGACGTCGTAATAACATTAAGGCTCGATCGGAAGGCTTGGATCTGTCAGGCCAAGACATGCCGCTGAACGACCGCGAATTGTGGGAGGCAGCAGGCGAGCACAAGCACGAAGAGTACGAGGAGGAATCTGATATAGACGACCGCTCCCACTCTATCCTAGATTCCGAAAATGGCCTGAACGGCGAGCAGCGCGGCAGACAGCCGGTAGCATCCTGACAGGGCCAAATTCGGAGCAGGGGAGATTTTTACACGTAATGTCTAATACGACCCGGACCTGTCCAGCACAGTGACTGCGGAGCGTAATGAGGTCGGCTCCAGGAGGGGGGTTGGGGGGGTTTTGGCAGGGTGCTTTTACTTCACGCACGCGTATGAGAACATCTGAGTAGACACGAAGCGCAGGGAAGATATTGACACTTCGTTTCTTTTTCCTATGCATCTCTCCATGCGACTGCTATGCTGTAGTTGGACAATAATCGTATGTCCTGTATAATCCCCACCGGTGACATCTTCTCTATCTAAACGTCCGCCGTCTTGATTACCGTAAATCAGTACATAATAGCTGATCTATGAGATCTCTATTATCTAGACAGTAGCTGTAGGAATCTCAGTAGTAGATAGATCAGAGTCTGCATAGCGAAACCGTCGATTATTCCCACTCTCCGGCTTGAGGACCACCCAGTCACGCTCCCGGGAATGATAAAAGCCTGGTAACGAATATGCAGGCAGAAGCGTATGGATGGCATTTCTACTAGGTATATAGGTACGGTAACCGCAAAGGCAAGGTATCTAGGTATATGTATATAGGTATAGGTATTTAAATATATTACAGCAGAGAAAAAATTCGACTCGCTAGCAGCGCGGGCACGAGGATAAAAAAAAAAAGTACAGGAATAAGAAGGTTAAAAAAATAAGATATTTTCTCCGTATAAAAAACCAACTAAAATGTGTGTTTCGGTTTTTTTGGGGGGGTTTTTTTTCTGGTTGTCTTTTTTTTTTTTCTACGTGCTTATCTTCAATTTCACCTCGGCGTCCTCGTGGGATTCGCTGGACGACTCCGTGACGCCCTCGACGACTTGCGGACCGGTGTAGTTCTTCCGCCCGTCGAAGATCCACTGCAGGACCGCGATGATGAGGATGACGCCGAAGGCGACGATGCAGTAGTTCATGTTGTTGGGCGTGGTGGGGGTTTCGGGGGGGAAGAGGAAGAGGACGGTCGTGAAGATCGTCCAGACGATGCCGGTGATGTTCAGCGTCCAGCCCAGGGCGCCGTTGAGCTTGAACGGCCGGTCCTCCGGCAGCATGCGCCGGCCGCGCAGGCAGTTGATCGCGGGCGGGATGGCGTAGGTCACGCCCAGCGCGACCACGCTCGCCGAGACGATGGCGTTGAACGCGCTGGCCGAGCCTAGGAAGACCAGGCCGAAGACGATCACCCAGGCCGCGGTCCAGATCAGCGCGTTCAGGGGCACGTCTAGCGTCGGGTGGATCTTGGCGAAGTGCCTGCTCAGCGGCAGGCCGCGGTCGCGGGCGAAGGCGTAGCTCATGCGGCTGCTGGTGGTCATGAGGGTCGTGGCGGTGAAGAGCATGCAGACGAGGGGGAATATGAGCAGGCAGACGGCGCCGGGCTTGCTCTTCGTCGCCTGGAAGATGATGGTGAGGAGGGGGCCCGCGGAACCGCTGTTCACGTCGTCGATGTTGGTCAGGGAGAAGAGGAGGGCGCTGAGGAAGACGAAGCCCGTGAACATGCCGATGCCGATGGTGTAGAGCATGATCTTCGGCCCTTCCTGCGTCGGGTTCGGGATCTCCTCGATCATGTGCACGACGCCGTCGAAGCCCGTCAGCGCGAACGCGCCCTGCAGGAGGCCGAGGAGCCACGCGAAGCCGTCGGGCCAGCCGACCTCGTTGGCGAAGCCGCCGTAGACGAAACTGCCGCTCTGGAAGTCGGGCGACGCGCAGCTGAGGATCGTGATGGTGATGACGACAAAGCCGGCGACGGACCAGTAGAACGCGGTCTGCGTGAAGTAGGGAAGAAGGCGATTGCCGAAGACGTTGATGAGGAACGCCGCCGCCGTGAAGGCGATGTAGAGCAGGAACTGCTGCCACGGCTGCGGCGTCCAGGCCGCGTCGGTGCCGAACCCGGGCTTCATCAGCGAGATGATGTCCACGACTAACGTGCTACCCAGCAGACCGCCCGTGGACGCCAGGCACACCCACGCGCCGACGTTGATCCACCCCGTGATGAAGCTGATGGCTCGCTGCGAATACGGCCAGCTGATGATCGCGGCCCAGTGATACTGGCCGCCGGCGGTCGGGTACGCCGAGAGGAACTCGGCCAGGGACGCCGCGAGGCAGATGTTGAACACGCCCGATAGGATCAAGCCCCAGATGACGGCGCTGGGACCGCCGGAGGGGAGCGCGAGGTTGAGGGAGGTCGAGAGCGCGGTCCAGCTGTTCAGGATGGCGAAGGCGAGACCCAGCATGGAGATCATGGAGAAATTACGCTGCAGCTCCTGCTTGACGCCGAGCTTTTCGAGATGCGCCGCCGCCTCGCCCTGCGCGGGGGCGGCGGGCGGTTCGATATCGTCCTGCTTGCCCATGACGATTTTTGGGAAAAAAGAAAGTTATTTTTTTCTTTTTCTTTTTTCCTACTTAGCCATAGACTCGCGTCCGGTTTTACCGCAGGTAATCCCAAACACCTGGGATTGCTGGGAGGTGGGTGAGCAAGGCGAGAGGGAGAGAGAGCGGACGAGAATTGGAAGAGCGAGATAGATAAGAGAAAGACAAGGGGGGAAACACACGCGCGTGGCCCCTTGTTTGCCGATACATCGCTGACGGCAGACCCGACCCTAATCTCCAAAGAGCATAGCGATTCGAAGCCCCGGAAACCCGGGGTTCGTTATTCCACTTCTCGCCATCGTATCGGCCTAGTCTGGGTGAGACACGCCACCCGGTAGGAAGATGTTTGGGTGTTGCTCGACCATCCGCCGAACGGCGATGCGCTAACAGGAGTCAGTTCAGCGCCTAGGAACTCCAACGATGAAGCCGGCGACTTTTGATACGCTGGTATCCGCCGTATCTAGCCCTTTACAGCTAAAGTCGAAGAGATAGGCCGGGTTGGTATCTGACAATCCCATACCGAAGCCCAGGAAGCCTAGTGTAAGACGGTGGTTATCTGAGTCTCTTCTCTATCTACCTATGTGCTGAGCAGGTGCAATACTATTACATCAGTGGCTGAGCAATGCGATGCTTTTTTTCCCAAGTTCCTCACGCCAGCATCACCATTCTGTACTCTCCAAGTGGTGTGAGACAACTAAATAATCGCTCGCACATCTTATAGGTCATATCGAATGAGAGTGAGCAGGTTAATGTGGGGAGATCGGTAAAACCGCCAATACCACCGCGAAAGAAGGCGGTTTACTGAGTAATGAGTCCGGACAGAAGACTCGGATTCTTCCTATCTAAGCAGGCTATCTGGGCGGAAGCGCCCTACGACTAATCTAGCAACTGTATGCGCCGCACAAGAGTGAGATGGGCGCGCGGATCGGCTACGATGCCCCGGCTGGATCCGCCGGGTATACCTACGGCTGGATGCGATGAGCATGGTGGTGTACCTGGACGCCCTACCACGCCAGCGCTCGTCGACGCGTACCTGGCATTCCGTAGCGTAACAGCCAAGAGTACCGGAAATAGCCACATCGAAGGCTTAAATGTTCCCCACGCCCACTTTTGATAATGGCCCTCTTCGACCATACTCAACGGGGCTTGGGCTGGCATGTTAGCGTCTGGGGGTCATGTTGCCTTTGCCCCCAATTGACTCCCACATGGTCGGCTTCCCATTCTTACGAACCGGCTCTGGTTAGGACTGCGTGGGAATAATGGGGTTTCCACGCGCGGATTTCTTCGTATCTTGAGTCGGGAGATATACTATTTACGAATTCGTGCCAGGCGACACTTGATTGAATTTCGCGAGCAGTTCAAGGAGCACAAGACGTCGGGTTTGGGAGTCGAGTTTCTGGGGAGTTTGAATTGGTGACATTTCAGTGACGTTTAAGAAGAATCGGAAGCTTGAAGAGGGGTTGTCTCACGCGAATGCCCACCTTTCGGATCATCACAAACCACGCTGAGTTTATCTGCCGAGGCAATCAAGAAAAGGGATGATAACAGCGCATATCGGTCGATCAAATCAATGAACCAACCGACCGTTGATGGATTTCTCCGCCGATCGACTGCTATCTATCTAGATAATGGGCACCCGAAGACATCAACCAACAGACTGGACTAATGCATTAGTTCACAGGGACGACCAACGATTCCGCTGTCCAGATATCGGCTTTAGGCGAATGCAATATTTCCGTTTGATAAAGGCCGAAAGGGCTAATTGGAAGGTAAATTGACCAACATGCGTATAGTCGTCGAAGTGAGCAACCAACTAGATAGGCATCCGGGACGCCAGCCCAAACGTTTCTTGGACGATTGAGCTTTCCTACTCATTCATGAGATTGGTCGACTGAACGACCGCGAGCCGACCGACCGGTGTGCGAGAGTACGGGGCTTGACGAAGATGCGAAGAGATGAGATGAACTTGGAACTACGACGTCATTACTTTCGTAATGTGCGCGCATCCGAGATATAACCGACTTCGATTACGACCAGATCGTTCGCGGGGTGGTTACCGGACTCAAAATCGCCGTGTTCGAGCTAGCGGTCTTATATGAGATCTCCGGTATGAACAGCCTTCCGGCGGCCTGTCCGGCAAGACTTGAATATGAAAGAGATCGATGGTTTCGTTCCGGGATTGCGGCGGTGCTGCCACCGCGCATAACGTCAGGACGACAGCTAAGGCTGGAATCCGACTCGAAAACAGAAAGCGAGGTCAACGTAACTGATTCTTGCGCCGTCTCATCTCGCTTCGACCCTGCCATTCAGACGTCGCTTCTGACGGGTTAGCACCTCCCGGTTGAGCCAGTATGTTCCACGTTGGCCAGCTGCTCCGAAGGACGGCTAAACTCGCAGAAAAAGTAAAGCGCATCTACAATAAAGCATGCGTATAGCTCGGGCGTTGAACGGCTTGGTTGAGTCAATAGAGGGCCAAACCCCGGACAATTCACGTCTTTCTCGAAGCCTTTAGCGAGGAAATCGTGGTGACGTTTAAACGACGTTATCCGCTCCAAACGCATCGTAGAGGGCAGCATTTCGGTAAGCAGACGATGCTGGTCTTCGTGGAATTCTTGGTGTCGTGAACAGATTCTATGCCAGTAACTCATGCCGATGTCTTTTGATTCATACTCCGAAGCAGCGAGAATGATCTCGAAGTAGTGATTTCTCCTTATGTTAACATGAAACTATATATACAACTCTATAAATAATAAAACATGTAAATGAGATCTAATAAACGCCTTTCCCATGTCGTCATCGTCTAACCCAATGTATATCCCCAGTCCTTCCAACCGAATTCCCCCCCATTAATTCACCCAAGGGATCTTCCCCATCTTCGATTCCGACTCGATGAAGTCGAACTTGCGCATGCCCCGAACAACATCAACGCCCATCTTCCCCAACATCTTCGCATCCGACATCATCCAGGGGAAGACGACGTCGCCCACGAACCACTTCATGTAGCTATCCCAGGTATTCACCCGGATCACCTGCGCCGCGAGGTCGCATATAGCCCGCGACTCCTCGCGCCGGACATCCTGGTACTCCGCAAACGCGCGGCCCAGCGTCTCCGTATCCGGGTCCGCGTCCGCGCTGACCACGTCGTGGATCTTATTCACCAGCGCCACGGCGGACTGGATCCCGTTGTTCAGACCCATCCCCACCGCGGCCGTCATCTGCGCGCAGGAATCGCCGGCGAGCACGACGCGGCCGAAACACCAGTGCTTCGACAGGCCCTCGTGCTGGTTGACGAGGCGGGTCCACTCGCAGTTCTCGTAGAGCTCCGGGAACGACAGCGTCGGCGTCACCATGACGTCGGAGAAGGCGTTTACGAACTCGGCTACCTCCGCTTTGCTGTAGTCTTTCTTGAGCGTCGTCGTGGTCTTGGGGAGTTTCCGGTAGATGCCGAAGTGCATGCGCTTCTCGTCGGCCGAGATCTGCGTGCTTCGGTAGGTGCCGTGGGACTCGTAGAACGTCCCGGTTGCTACCCCGGGCACTTTCTTGGCTCGTCCGAACTGGGGGGGGGGGGGGGGTCAGACGTGTTAGTTAAGGTTCAAGCTTGGATTTTCTCTCGGGGTTGTGGTGTAACTGCCATATTCCCGAGGGGAGATTGAACTTGGTACATTACATCCAAGGGAACACATACCATGATCTGATAGCTGGCGGTGATCGAATCCTCCTCAGCCGCGAAATCTTGCCCGGCCTCTTTTGCGAGTTTCTGCATTATTGTCCGCGTATTCGAGTGGACGCCATCGGCGCCAACGACGATCGATCCCTCCTCGACACTGCCGTCGGACAGGCGGACCCGCACGCCTCGCTTGTTCATCTCGATGTCTTCTATGCTTACACCGGTGCGGACCTTATGTGAGTTCCCGCCCAGGCCCTCGAGCAATGTCTGGATCAGCAGTGGACGAGGGAAGTTGATAGCCGGGTAGCCGTGACTGGGGGTTCCCATCAGTACGAGTAAGATGAATGAAGTATTGTGTATATTAACGACGATACGTACTTTTCAGCCAAGGTGTCGAAGCTCGATCCCGACCGAAGCTCCGTCCCGTTGAGACGTGTGCACACCTTGCCGTGTAAGGGTATGTAACGACCCTCGCAGTTCTCGACGATCCCCAACTGGTCGAATATCCTCGTGGAATGAGGCCATAGCATAATGCCTGCCCCGGATTCCGACAACATGGTCGGGTTGCGCTCGACGACTAGGTAGTCCAGCCCGGCCCTGTCCAAGCCGTTCGCGATGACGAGCCCGACTGGGCCACCGCCGATGATGATGGCGCGGAACTTGCTTTGAGTCATGTTCGTTTCTTTAGATGGTGATATGAAGTTATTATCGAGTGAGTACTGTGAAGTCCTTGATGTGTTCCAGATATGTCCGAGTCTTCGAACGGGAATCCCTCAGCTTTTATAGTCTGATAGGGGTCCCGTTCCAAAGCTCGTTGCCACGCAAAAGTCCATACTGTCGTGTACCTATACGCCATGGGATACTGCAGATGACGGTCTCGAGGCGTACCCCCTAGGTCGAGTTGTATCTAGAATTCCTAAAAACAAGTTCGATGAGTCAAGGCGCGATAATAGTGACGCCGGACCCCGAGTCTGCTCGGAAACATTTCGTCCATTTAACTTGCGGTCGCTGAGATCCACACGTCGCATCCGGTAAATGGCGGCGCAAGTTGCTTCCCTTTTGGGAAATAAGAGGGTCGGTCCCGATGACCACGGGGCCGGAGACATCCAGGGGACGAGGGAATGTGAGATTCCCGACTGGGCCGTTGATTACGTCTATGGTACCTTTTACTGTTCTTGTGGTTCGTTGAATTGGTATTGTATTGGCTGGCATCCTTTGGGAGTATAACCACGTAGTACATATCCATCTATCTAGGGATTCGACTTTCGAGCACGTGTTTGGCACGGTGTCTCCCTACCTTGGGTACCAGGCTATCGACAATGAATGCCAATTATAGAATATAATTGCAGACTTGTGAAGTACCCCATCGGTCTCGGGAATCAAAATGACCCGAGCGGCAGCGCGGACGTTTCCAATAAAGCCCACTGCTTTCCCCCGAGGGTGTAACCGCCTACGTGTCTCAGCTGTGAAGCATCTCCTTGGCGTCCTTTTCATCCCGCGGGTGCCTGTCCTGTGGTGCCAAGAACGTGGCACAGCTGCAATATTCCACTGTAGCCAATGCGACGTATTCGAACCTATTGGTCCGACCGGTAAATCTGCAATTTCTTTTGGTTGTTTTCTTTGTTTAGATGGGAGGTAGGTCGTGCCCGGCGTACTCTGCTGACCTGGGTTACCCTCGCGTACGGAATTTCTACGGCTCTCGCGCATGCTTTATAGGGAGCTGAGCTACTGGTTTTGTACGAACCACGTGATGATATGTGTTGCGAATGCCAATATCTTGCCAGCTGTATTGATGCGTCAACGGAGAGAGGTGTTACGATCCCCACGGCGGCTGTAGCGTTGTAGTGGATGACATAGACGAGGGTGATGCCCGTAGTTCTGATGGGGCTTGGGGCTTCGGATGATTTATGCGATGGGGGGTTATGTCCCTTTAGGCGCGGCTGTATATCGGTTGATCTGGCCGGCTATTACTTGTAAACCGATCGATTGTTAGCAGCTAAGCGGTGTCGATCGGATTAAAGTATGGGATAGTTGGCGGCCCCGTTGATAGTCATATCGGTGATCGCTAGATATTGATCAGTTCTGGTATGAGGGGATAGTATTCGGGGCTTCATCCCGAACCACCCCATTATACTCGAATAGCAAGACTGCTGGAATTTGGCAGATTGGAAAGCCGCTATTTGAAGCGACGAAACGTCTGATCCTGTATGTAATCGAAAAGACACCTTTCTGGGACGGCAAAATCAGATCAAGAGGTCCCTGAAAGTTATACTCGAAAGCGGGAGGAAGGTGTATTCCGAATTCATGCTTTGAGCTTGCGTCGGGTATGACCGCAAATGCCTTTGCCATTATTGGTGTCGGAGCACCTGCGTAGAAAAGGCCGTTCGGCAAGAGATAGGTCGGCTGAACGCCGAACTCGAACCAATCCCCAAACCAGTGGGGATTGAACATTGCGACAGAGAGCGTGTCTAGTCGTAGGTTGAGCGTCGCCATCACTCTTCTGTCATCTTTGCATACGTAGCAGGGCGGACGCTTCGCCGCTCCAAACACTTGCTTTCCAAATTTCCGAAGTCCAGTCTTTGCTTTCGACCGTACTGAAGTAGTTCCCAGTTTCTGGACTGTAGCGGATTCGCAAGACGGAAAGCCATTGTCTGGCGTGTAGTGCCATGGTGAAGTACCGATGACTCAGTGGACGTACGGACAGTTGTTCCCGTATAGCTCAGTCTGACTATCGGATACTCATATAATCAACACATAAGACCTGTATATGCAAACGGCGGGCAAAAGGAATAGGGCAGAAATCCGCGAATGGAGGCCCTACTGTAATACGTAGAACACGTGCCGTCCTTCAATGTATAGATTGAGTGCGGCGCTTCCTGGGACCGGGAGCTTAGCCGAATCACCGCAGGCAGCGGTACGTAAGTAGGTATACCTGCGTGCCGTCACGCCACGCGTGACGGGGCGCAGTGCGTTCGGCGATATCGGTGGCCGATCGGTAAAGTGTTCTGGTCCGAGTTGTGAGGTGGGGAGGCGGCCCGGTATAACGTCAGTCTTAGCGGTCGGCCAGACATCACACCTAGTACATAGTCCTCGGCTCCGACCAACAGAGATTCGACAGCCCACGATGTCAAGGCATCGTGGGTTGGGGGCGGCTTGCTAGGTGATGACACAGATGTTCGCCCGGCGCGTCGCCAGGTTGACCGACTGATTGTAGTTCTACGTAGTTCAATCACGGAGCTTACCTAGCCCGTTTGTGCACTGCTTAGTCACCTATTCACCAGGTAGATACCAAGTATCCGTTCAGGCCGGTCAGTGTTCTACATACCTATTCGGCGTTAGCCTTGGCGGAGATATGGTTAAGGAGAAGAGTGCGGAATGGACGGAGCGGTAAGCTTGCTTTGGAAACCCGGAGGGTACTATCTCCAGCACGTTAATCTCCAGAACCTGAATTCCTATTCTCGTCCTTTGTTGCGCGTTTTTCTGTTTGGGGGTAATGCGGTGCAGTCTGGTTAATTAGCACACGTAGTAGTCTAGGGTTCTTGATATTCTCATCATCTGAGCATCGTCGCCTCGGTTCTCGGTTTTAGATCCATGTCTGCGGCGTTGGAACAAGGTTTAACTCCCGCGTTAAACCTGTTGGCTATCTACTGGGTAAGATCGTCTATCCCGACCTATCTCCTCGGCGTCTTCTTCCGTTTTTTACCCCAAATCTAAGTCGTTCGCTTGCTTCATCTGAGCGGGCAATGGGGCTTTATCATGTTTGAATTAGCGAGCTTCCATTTACGCTTTAGAGAGCCTTCACCACCAATGCCTGCATCAAGCCAGGCAACTCGCTCTTATCGAACGTTCGTAGTATACTTAGTAGCAAGAGAGAGATAGCTGACGTGAGGCTGGTGCGGATCGAGGGTTGATCGCCATTTCCCGTAATGCGTTCACCACGTCTTAGCTTTGTGGTAGGGAGCAATATCTAACAGCGGATTAGGGTTGATCTTCAACTCGTCTATAGGCCCCTCCTTGTCCCCGGGAGTATTGTCGATGTTCAGTAATGACGTTGGAGGGCCTCGTTCAAATTGGAAGTTTATTTCCGGAACGAATGCATGAGATTTCGATGAGACCTAGGGGTCACGTACGCAAGTTTTTGATCGCATGACGGAATAGAATATGTAGGAACTGGATGTTGGTATTGAACGGGCGACAACTCGCTCGGTGGTGTTTTGGGTTACTTCTTATTCTTACTGAGTATAGTCCGCGCCGTAGGGCCGCTTTGAAGATCTCTTCCATTTTGGTCTCTGTGCCTGACATGAGAATGTACGAAGTAAGTCGTGCATGAAGCCCTGGACATGTTCGCACATTTTGTCGACAGCTGAAATGCGTAGGATGGGCAAGCGCGCAACTTTTCGATCGGGGAGCATAGGATCGTTGGGTCCTAAGAGTGTAAGTCTTGAAAGCTGAAGTGAGGGAATAATAGAGTAGAATAAGACGAGACTAGAATGGGAAACCCATGATGTCCTCTTCGCGTCGAAGTTCGCAACGGCCTGCCTGTATATTGCTTGATACGGCAATTGCTAGTCAAGTAATATGCTACGGGACCGAAGGAAGAATTGTTGCGCACACATGACTTTTAAGCACTGGGGCACAGCTTTTCCGCATCTTATCATTGGTACAAACAGACACAGCTTGCCCGCCCGTTGGACCTCTTGGATGAATTCAACTGCGGCTGCTTATGCCGCGGATCCACAAAGAACCTTGAACGGCGGGAATGGGTGACGTACTCCGGTAAAGTACCCCTACCTTTCTGCCTATAACGTCTTTAGCAGCGATCATGGTCTATGTCCGGGTATCTTCGATGTCAAACTTCCTATGTAGTTCGTCCAAGGCCAATTGCTATGTTGAAATAAGCACACTTCACAAGGAACCTAGAATATACCTAATCCAGGTGTTGCATGCGTAGCAAAAGCCTGACGCTGCCAGTGCACTTGGGGTATAAATCGTATACATAATAAGAGCACGAAAAGGACAAACGAGAGGCCTGGAAAAGGCCATGGGTACCGGGCAAACTGCCGCTAACATCGGTAAGCCCGTGCTGTTCCATGCTATAGTAAACTCCGATAGGCCATTGGAAATCTGCTCGGCCAACAATGGACTTTAGTGAATGCGCATGGCACTTCTGGATCCGTTAATGAACTTGCTATAGGAATAAGTGGCCGACAGTTTCGGCGCATGAAGACATGCAGCCACATCGACCGCCAACGGGCTTGGCCGGGCCGGTTAGCAGGTACATGCCACGTCCGAAGACGGACTATGGCAAGGAGTTATGGTCGGACCATCCGATGCGTTGTATTTTGGACAGCAGGGGAAATATCCCTGATGAACAGGTATGCATTTTCCAGGTAACCACGCCGTTGCTGACCTGGGCACGGCAATTACCATTCCAGAACGCTACACTCCGCACTGCTACGTTGGAAATTTGACTAGATAATACCGATTCAGTCGAATTATGCCGGCAGATGTTTTTGTGTTGTAATGAAAAACCCAGTCTTACGGAGTAGCGCATCTCTGGCAGCAAACTAGAAAAAAAAAAAAAAGAAGGGGCAGGCGTTCGGCGGTACGAAGCCGAGTCGGAGCCGATCCCTCTATACCACAGCCACCTGGAACGGTCACGGTTTATTCCTTGAGACGGCCGCTGCCCCACAGATTGCCACAACGAGGCAAGCCCTTGCGTTCTGGTTACAGCCGTGAGTCAGCCGGCGATGGCATCCCGTCTCCAGAGCTGAGGCGTCGCCTTTGTAGGTGCCGGCCTGGTCCCTCCCTAAATACTTTACCTAAAATACTTTACTGTGCAAGATCTTGGTCAGCACGTCCACTTGCCCCTCCAAGCCCTCATTCTTCCCATCCCATCCACCTTTTACTGACTACCGCAGCCCTCACCTCACCCAACGGGAAAACAATCTGACCAACACCCGAATGCCCCAAACCTAGTATGAGCTGAAATCTGTACAGAGTTGTCAGAATTGTCTTCAGCGATCCCCAACGATGGCATAATCGTGGCTCGTTCCGGGCAGACTTCAAAAGCGCGCAGCCGTCATACGTACATTTGGCTATTACTATGATTATATGAATATACGCGTACAATCCTCACATTTCAACACCCTATATATTGCGACTTGTTGTTCCTGTTACTATCATATGATTCCTAGTTGATTTGGCATTACACCATCGCCGCCGTTGTCGCAACGTGCTACCTCCCTCGGTGTGGAGTTCCGTGTCAACGATGTCTGAGAGCTCCCCCCCGACGTCGTCCGCGATGGATGTCTCTGCAGCCAACACTCCCTCCACTGTGACATCCTCCGTGAAGTCGGCTTCTCATCCGCGGATGTCTCTTGGCCAAGACTACAATCCCAGTCTTACGCCTGCGCCCAACAATCTCCCCATTAACCCGCTGCCATTACCCAACGCCTCTCAGCCTTCGATTACAGGTCCCATCACCCTTGACCCGTTCGCCACGCCGTCGGCAACCCTGAATCCTCGCAGCTGTGTAACATGTCGCCGTCGCAAAGTGCGTTGCGACAAGCACATGCCCTGTGGAAACTGCCGGAAAGCCCAGATACAATGCGTCTTTCCGGCCCCGGGTCGGGCTCCCCGACGACCGCGTGCCAAAGACCCAAATGCCCCCCCAAAGCAGACGAGCGAGCGCGAGATGGAACTTATGAAAAGACTGCGGAAACTAGAAGGCATTGTCGAAGACTTGAGTGGTCAGATTGAGTTCGAAACGTATAAGCATAGTGCTACCAACAGTGAATCGCCCGAAGCGATGCCAGACCTCGTACACGAGAACGAAAGACGGAAATTGACGGCCAGCCCGCCCAGCGAGAGCCCTTCGTTGACGAACAATGTACCCCCGGGCTACCAATTTCGAAGCCGCACCAGTACCGGGAGCTCTATGACCGGTAATCATGCTAATGCAAAGGGGCACCACGTAGCAGACGTCAACAAAGACTTTGGCAAGCTTGTGTTAAACAAGAAGGGCAAGGTAGGATACGTCAGAGATGCGTTCTGGTCCAAAATTACCGAAGAGGTTCGTCTGCCAGACATGAGGCATGTCCTGAACTATTTCTGCAACTATTGCTGATACCCCAAGTAGATCGAAGCTCTCCGATCGGAAACCGAGCAACTTAATGACAATTTTTCCGATTCATCCGGTGACGAAGACTCCTCCGTCGCAGCCGATCGCCATGCCGACAATCACACGGAAAACCAGGGGTTTATGTTCGGGTACAGCTCATCAAACGTCGATTTGCGCAGGCTCCATCCATTACCGTCGCAGATGATGTTTTACTGGCAGATCTACATGGATAATGTCGACCCCCTCGTTAAATTCCTTCATATCCCTACCGTGACCGCGATCGTTAAGGATCTACGAAGCGACATGTCCTCAATAACACCTGGCGTGGAGGCTTTGATGTTCGCAATTTACCTTGCCGCTATCACGTCCATGGAGGCAGAAGAGGTATGCGATTCCAACCACGATTTCGTACACCAATCTAATTTGCCACTAGGTCATGAAAAATTTTGGTGCTGAGAAGCCCCAGTTGATTTCGCGATACCGCTTCGCGACCGAACAGGCCTTGGCTAGGGCAAATTGTGTGACAACCTCTGAACTAGTCGTACTTCAGGCCTTCGTCCTCTTTCTCATTCTCGTCCGACGATATGATCCGAAGTTTTCGTCGATGCTCACTGGCTTGGTGGTCAAAATTGCCCAGTCATTAGGACTACATCGAGACGGGACTCGCTTTGATAACCTGAGTTTATTTGAGACCGAGATGCGACGGAGACTGTGGTGGGCTATCTGCGTCCTGGATGTTCGGTCAGCGGAAGACCAAGGCTGCGAGTTGACAGTTGTCGAGCAGTCATTTGACACACAGTTCCCTCTCAACGTTAATGATGACGACATCAGCCCCAACATGACCGAATTTCCACCAGAACGCACCGGCCCGACAGACATGGCCTTTTGTCTGATCCGCTATGAGATTTGCGCCTTGTCTAGACGATTACACGCGGTATCGAGTGGCTCGGTGCTGCACTCTAGGGAGTCACCCCTCACCGTCGAGGAACGGGAAGACAAGATTATTGAAATGTATGAACACATCGATCGAAAGTACCTACAAGCTCAAAACACCGACTTACTCCATTGGGTATCTGCCACTCTTGCACGACTCATCATGTCTAAAATGAGCCTTGTTATCTATCAGCCCCTCATGCCGTCTACTGGCTCCGGGCTCTCCAGCGATGTTCGGGATCGACTTTTTATGGCATCAATAGAAGTCGTCGAATATAGCAGACTTCTAATCGTAGAACCTAAAGTGAGCCATTGGCGGTGGCTTTTCCAGACGTATCATCAGTGGCATGCCGTCGCGTACCTTCTGTTAGAGGTTTGCCGACGATCTTGGTCAGCCTCAGCTGAGCGTGGATGGATCGCGCTGAATGCTGCGTTTCAAGTTGATGAGAAGCATGAAGTTGCCAGACCTGCCATATGGGCCCAGTTACGAAAGCTCATGATGCAAGCTAAGCGGCATCGAGAAATTGAAATTGCGCGGCTGCGGGCCAACCCGCAAGCCGCCGAAGAGCTGGACATCAAGGAATATAACAAAGTGCCACCTGCTAGTTTCCATCACTTACCCAGCTCTGTGCGTAGCACGCTTGCGCGAGACCGCTGGCGGAAACTAGTTGGCACGAGCGGTCGAGATGAACCCACTGCTTCATCTAGCGTATCAAATAACAATGTCACCTCGGAAACGGTCTCGACGCCCCAGCAGGAGACCCCCAAAGTAGAAGACGTACAATTGAATGACTTGGATCACGCCATGAACGAGCCTTATTTCAACCCAGAAGACATTTTCCCTTTGGTATATCCGGGTAATCCAAACCAGTTTTCGAACCAGGGTGTCTCAAACGGTGGTATTTTGACAGCACCCGGCTTTAATAAATCGACCATCTCCTTCGAGGCTTTCGATACGAGAGGGCACGCCGCAGTCCCAACTCAGGAAGGGCTACCAATGGGGGTAATGGGAACAGCGGGCACAATGACGAACGTGATACGAGATAACCCTCCCCCGTGGCTATGGAACGCACCGACGCCAAACTATACAGGATACAATAACGGCGCGATGGACAAAAGCCAGGACGTCAACATGGATACGGACGAGGTGGTCAACTGGCAGAACTGGATGGATGCGGGGCTGGGTATGAACGGCATTGGTTTCACGGGCGGAATATGAAGTTTTCGTTGGAGGTACCCTTGTTCGCCAATTCTGTTTTTCTCCTTCTCATCTGCTCCGACCTGATAATGCTGCCGTACGAACAATTGAGTCAATTTTCAAAAATTTTAACCGCGGATTCGATCTTCCATTCCTTTCAACCTTCTGTCGCAAACAGTTCTGTGTCCTACCTGGCGAGAGGCACGGCAAACAGCTTGCTAACAGCTTGCTACCTAACAGTAGCGCGACGGACAGTCCGAGAGACACTACTACGTATGAAGGGCATATGATAAGTTCATTGGCACAGCACCGCGAATGCCATTCCCATCACTTTTCCAAATGTCAGAGAGTACCGCGCATGAACAGTCAAGCCAAGACTCCAGTAAGCCGACCACTGCTATGGAGCGGATGCTACTATAAGCTCCCCCCGACTAGGTAGCCAAAACGAAAAGCTTGAAGGGGGGAAATCAGAGTGCTGACGCCAATAGGTGCTGACGCGTTTCACGGAGATATATTTCTAGGTGCCGTATATAGAATTACGTCGTGGATATACATACCTACCTACTTGCATTGTATGTTGATACTTGGGGGGGTTTTACCGGACGCTTTTTTTTTGAATTGATGATGTTGGTGTTTTAGTATTGTTGGGGAGATTGATACCTGTCTGTAGCTATTGCTTGGTTTTACGTTGTTCTTGCTTAGGCATGGTAGGTAGTCAATGCTACTTGTCTTGAAAAAGATTACTTTGGATTGGTCTTTGGGATGGGTTTCTGGTGTTGATTCTGGGTTGTAGAGGTATCGGGGTTTCGCCACGCGCTGTGCGTTTGTGGTGTAGGGGTACCGTGTCCTAGGCCGAGGGGTTCGGGATGGGAATTACGTACATGACGGGACGGCGGTTATGATAGGAATTCACCCTCTGCTAGCAGTGGTTTTGTTACCAACGAAGATTTTGTAGGGGACGTTGCGATAGTATTCAAACCCCGGGATCGCGACGACATGCGCGTAAAGGGCGAAGCAATTACGACAGCAGGGCCGGTGATCAGGGTCTCTACTGGTGCTGACCCCCATATCGGAAACAGGGCAAGATGGCCGAGCGGTTAAGGCGGAAGACTCAAGGGATTCGTCTCCTTTACCTGGTTTAGCAGGGCAGCATTCTTCTGGGGCAACCCGCGTGGGTTCGAATCCCACTCTTGTCAGTTCTTTTTTTTGGGCCGGGGGCTTTGGCGTGGATAATTACGAAGTACGTTGTGTCTTTGCCGTGTTTACCTGGGTTGTTTTGGGTATATGATTGGCATCCTAATGTCGATAGGGATGGAAAACCTTTGAGCGCGGTGGTTAACAATCTGGACGACTCAATGCCTGGCGGTGCCTAATCGTGGACGGATCCCTTATCTTTTGGTGAAGTTGGAGTGATAATACTGCCCTCCGGCTCCGGGAGTTTTGGCCGGCCGACCCATTAAACCGCGTACAGTGAGCGGAACACTGTATTGCACTGGGCACGCGAGTGTGAGGGCTCGGTTTGCCGATCTCGCTATCGTTTTATGTGGCTTCGGACAATAAACGCTAAAATGATCTCTTCTCATCATGACTTGGACTTAGTCTGTGTTGGAACGGTGCAGACGTAGCTATTAACATGCTAGTCTCGAATTTCGGTTTAACCAGGCCCGTCTGTTGACGTGCCGCGTCGGTGCGATCGCGGCCGCAGAATTAGCTGTCGCCGTTCTCGTTCTCGGGGTCGCGGGCGCTGTTCGTGCGCTGGTCGTTGACGTATCCTGCGCCGCAGGTGTCGCAAACTTAGGGAGCCCAGCGGCGGGGCTTGCTGCTGCCATGTTTGTGGCCGCGGTGGCCATGAGGGTGATGATGATGGCGGCGAACTGCATTTTGGAAAGGTTTGTCATCCCTTGGTGCATACCTATCGTCATGCCTCGCCTCCTCGGTCTCTTCAACCTTCTCCAGACGACGCTTCCTGAGAGCCGACTAGATATCGTGCGCCGGATCAGTTTTCTTCATCCCGAAGGTGAAGAGCCCAGAATCAGATTCTGCGCGTTCTAACTCTGCTTGCGCCCCATTGACCTAGCCCAAACCCATCGTTGCTCGCTTGGCTCAGTGCGTCGTCTAACACGCCTATTCTACCCAACGAGCTCTTGCCGCGTCCTTGAAGGGAAAAGGCTGACCCCGAGACGAAAGAGTGGTGTCTCGCGGCAGTTGATTCTATATGACGCTTTCCCCTCCGACCAGGGGCCGAGGTCGATACTATCTAGAGGGTCTATTACTTTGATCTATTTAAATACCGAACATCGCTTAACAAAACCAGCCTTACAACCAGACACCGGAAAGCCAAGCCGCAGAGAAACCAGAGCGCAGTCCTCAAGGGGTATGTATAGAACTCTAATAAAGCGATGCCAGCAACAGGGGCGACTCGTCGGTCTTTATTTTCCAGTATATTGGAGCACCGGTTGTCAATTTGTCAATTTAGGTACTATCGCTCTCCTTCTTCTGCTCATTCCGAAAACTAGCATCACGATACCGGTGATAATGATACCTAATACGTAACAATATTGGTAATTTTCGTCCTCTCTCTGTCGATACGAAGTCCTTCACCAAGTGTGTTTCTTGTTTTCTAGACTATGGGGCGTCTTCGGACTTTTATACCTATCTGGTATAAAGCCGCTTCCTTACTAAGCGAGTGGAGTTGTCGATGGCATCACCGACCCGGATAAAGTCGTCCATGACTCTGATGGACTTGCCTCAAGCATCGTAGCACGTTATCATACCCAAAATGTCTCATAACATCCTCATCACCGGCAGCTCCGGCTACCTTGGCGGCACTCTCCTAGCCCGTTGGAACACGGCAGGCCTTCCGGCTTACAACAAGCTCTACGCCCTCGTGCGCACTCCGGCACAAGCCGAGGCCGTTAAGCAATACGGGGCGGAGCCCCTCACCTTCGATGTAAATGACGAGGCCGAGGTCCGGACGGCGGTGATTAATAACAACATCACCATCGTTTACTACTTGATCGCCGTACGACCCCACACTTCGCAATCGTATTTCCTCAAGGCCCTGGCCGAAGTGAAGAAGAACACCGGGCTCGACGTTCATTTCTTGCAGGTAGGTAACCCGCCGTAGGTTTGCGTACGCAAGTGACAAGAAGTCCCCTTTGTCTGATGACAATAGACTTCCGGCGCCAAGATCTTCTCCTCTCACGCCGGTGCACCGACCGATAAACCCCTTTTCGATAGCGATCCTAGCCTGTACGAGATCCATCAGGCCCAGAAGGCTCCGATCGGGTTGATACAGGAGGTCAGTATATATTGACCCCAGGTCTCCGTCTCCCGTCCCGTAGCCAACTCTATTTTAGGCCGTGTACACCAACGGCTTCGTGATCGATGAAGCGGAGAAACTCGGCATCCGAAGCTATGTGTTCGCGCCTTGCATCGTGTGTAAGTTTCTTCGCAAGCCCTCTTATTTTCTTTCTCGGCTTTTGTAGGAGCTATGGCGGATCATGCGCTGATGTTGTTTATTTCGACAGATGGCGAAGGCGAAGGCTTCGGGAATAAGATCTCGATCCAGACGGTGGCGATCGTCCGCGCCGCTGAAGCCGTGAAGCGTGTGTATAGCGTTGACGCCAATAAGCCCGTGAGTGAAGCTATGCCCTATATTCTCTGTGGTTTTCGGAATACTGAATCATGCAGACTTGGCCCGTGTGCCACGTCCTCGACAACACGGGCTTGTATCTCGAGCTTGCGCGCAGGATCCTGGCTGGAGATAACCCGAGCCACGGAAAGAATGGCTTCTATCTTGCTTCGCCGGGAAGCGTTGCCGTGAGTCTTGGTTGTTGTTTACTGCGGTTTCCTTATGATTAATGCCTGATATTTTAGTGGGATGATCTGTATGCCGCTATCGCGGCGTCACTAGCGAAGCGCGGTCTTGTGGTCGACGACGAGGTGGTACCGGCGGACGAGCAAAATCTCAAAGATATGGGCGCCGCTCTTGGGTGCCCTCCTAATCTGGTGTCCCTCCATATAGGAGGACGGTTAGTCACATTGTCTTGATCCTTTTTGGTTGTCTACCGTGGTCGCTAATCTTATGTGACAGCTGCACTTTCACTGCGGATCGTGCATCGAAGGAACTTGGGTGGAAGCCTTTGTACAAACCTGAGCACATCCTAGAGAACGCCGATACTGAGGTCGATATCATTCTTCGCTACAAGAAATGGTAAACTTTATACTTTATATTCTACTTCTGGCGAGACGAGCCAATTACGGGCCGAAGCTTGGGTAGACGGGTGTACCGCTGCTATGTTAAGATATCACCAGCTTCTCGATCTGCAGACCTGAACAATGCTAGAAACATTGAACCGATGCTGCCTACATGAATAAAAGGGGCAGAATGCAGTTGTCTGGCACTGGCGTATATATGAAGACAGCTGTAAGGGCGTCAAGGTACGTACTCCTAGCACTGAGCCTCTTCGTGACCAACCCAATTGCCATGACAACGCACACACGGAATAGCAACAGGTAATGGAACGGTGGGTACCTGATCCCAGGTAATGCTCCTGGTTCCAGGAGCTCTCAGTTAATCACAAAGCAGCAACTAGAGCCCTATAAACCCGGTTAACTCTGTCCCTCCTCCAACAGGGGGTACTCCCTCGACCTCGTGGTCTAGGGGATATCGGCGCGTCTCTGTACTGCAGGCAGAAACCCCATATCACAGATCTTAGAGCATGGGGGTTCGACGGAGGGGGATGGTGGAGGGACTCCCAAACCAAATCTTTTTTTTTCTTTTTCGTGTTTTCGTTTTTGGGTTCTGCTGGTCTTCCCAATGCTCTAGGTTCATTTTAAGCAATTTTTCCCAGCGGAAAACCTTGTGTTCGTGGATGTCTTGTTGATGTAGTGCCTTCAAATAACCCTCTATCTTGATGCTATTTGGTGGATAGCAAGCCGTGCGTCTTTTCAACGCACGCCTTGACGCTTGTGTTGGTATGCCCCAGCTAACGACAGCGATGTCATATAGGGAGCATGCTCTGTTGAACTTGATTACGCTTACTTAAACATATTTCACAGGCACCTAGATAGTATTATCCGCCTATTTTTCACCGGTCATGTGTAGCAACTCATGAGGTAAATTGTCTGATTTTCTTGAACTAAATACTTACTACATTATGACTGACATGAGAGAAACAACTACAAAATTCCAGTAATCGAAGATAGGTAAGTCACCCAACACAAACGACGCCATCCCAAATCTTGCTCCCTTTCTTTACATATAGCGCCGAACCCCTATCCCCGTGCCATCTTCAAGCCGAAGCCAGCTCCTACCCCGGGGTTGGACTAGCTCATGTAGTCACCCGGTTACCAAGCAAGCATGTGATGCCTCCAGGGGAGACCTCAAACCACTCACCACCTACACCAATTCAACAACCACTCACGGCGTAGCGGCGGCAGCGGCAGCGGCAGTAGCAGCAGCAGCGGCAGCAGCCCGGCTCCCAAACGAAAACAAGCTCCCGACGTGTCCAATCGCATGCTGCACGATACCAATCGGCGTCTCGTCTCTAAGCGCGAGCGCCCAAGCCAGGATGAACCGAGGCAGCGTGTCGATGATAATAATGTCCAGCCAGACAAACGGCGCGCACATATACGTGAAGACCCGTATGTTGCTAGAGCGAAGGTACAGCAGGACGTTAAGAAGCACCAGGAACAGCATGTTGAAAACCTGCATCTTGACGTAGAGCCAGGGGCTCTGGAAGATGCGCATGCCGGACGCCCGCAGGGCGAGGTACACGAAGGCGTCGATGAGCAGCGCCTCGGGGGGCTTGATCAGGAGGCCCCCGTACAGGTACCGCTCGGCCACGGTGGTGGGTTCGCCGAAGATGCCGCGCACGACGTACGAGGAGACCAGGCTCAGCGTCCAGAAGATCCAGAACTTGTCGAGGGTGTCGGGCCATAGCGGCCAGACGATGCCGGACGTGGCCGAGCCGTCCGGGGCCCAGTAGCGGCTGCGGTACGGCAGGAAGCCGCCGGGCATGCGGTCCCACGCGATCTGGTTGAGGTGCGCCTCGAGCGGGACGCCGTCGTCGCTGCCGTCGGGCGCGTGCACGAGGCCCTGGTAGTACACGACCTTGCACCGGGAGAGCACCGTGATGTGCATGCCCTCGCCCAACGCGTGCGCGTCCGGCGACAGCATGTCCCGCGGGTCGCCGATGATCTCGCCGACGTTCTCGGCCGCGTACCGCGTCAGCTTCGGGAACACGGCGTACATGACCTTCCCGCCGCGCTGGCGCTCGTGACTCATGTGGCGGTACTCTTCCTCGTTGGGCGGGAACGGCATGTACAGCGCCGCCTCGTCGAAGTCGTTCAGCGCCGCCAGGAGCCGCTGCACCTCGTCCATCCGGTTGGCCATGCTCAGGTCCGCGATGGTGCGCCACCGCGCCTCGTGGCTCTTGTGGAACGTCTTCGACGCCTCGTAGATCTCCTTGTCCGCGTGCTCCTCCTCCTCCCACTGGAACCGCGCCCCGGGCGTCGCGGACAGGATGTGGAAGATGCTTGGCGACACGGCCATGCACACCTGGAAGTACCCCGCCATCGCGAGGATCGTGTGGATCTCCTGCCAGAAGGTCGCGCCGTCGCGGGTCGCGATCTTGCCGGTTGATAGACACATTAACGTGAATAGGGGCTTGAATATCAGCACGGTGTGTCCGGCTAGGTCGTCCACTGCGTCCCAGAAGCCGTCGGGTAGTAGCCCCTCGCCAAGGGAGGCGCGCGCGATCTGGCGACGGCCTTCCTTTCGGCTGAATCCTGCGAATATGTCAATCTCTGACGGTACGGTCTCTTATAAGGGATACATTTGTCCATCTAGTTCGCATGTAACGATGACAACAGGACACAGAGAGGGCAAACTCACCTTCCAGAAGTACCCACTGCGAATCATGTCGATCAAGCTCGTCTTGAAACCAACTACTCGCGCCGAAAAGCAGCTGATCAAAGATGCGCCGCTCGATGATCTGCGCCAGGATCGCGACGCAGAGCCACTTGCGGTGTCGGGGATCGTTGAGCATCTCGCTCCAGTTGACGTACCCGCGATCCTCGTGCGCGACGTTGCTCGCGTACTGCGCGAACTGCTCCGTCATCGGGACCTCCCACACGGACGCCGGCGTGAGGGAGTCGCGCCAGTCCTCGAGCCACACGGCGCAGCCGAACCACTTCTCGGCGAAGTCGCACACGCGCTCGTACAGCACCGCGTAGTTGGTCCGGAAGAAGTCGTCGTCGTAGTCCGCCGGGTGCTTGAACCGCCCGTACCACTCCGTGAAGTCGATCCGCGAGGGGCTCCAGTCCTCCGCGGTCGGGAACGCCTCGTTCCACGACTCGTACCCGGTCTTCTTCCGCGGCGTCCGCGGCGTCATCGGCGTCTTGGGCGTCCGGCGCGTGCTCGCGTCGTCCTTCTTGCTCTCGTCCCCGGCTTTCGTCCTGGGCTTGGGCATGTGCGGCGTGAGGTTCGGGGGCGGGTCCACGCCGGCCGCCCAGTTGATGGCCCGTTCTATCAGACCCGGTCTCGTCTGCGTCGCGGCCGGTATCCCCTTCCAGAAACTGTCCAGGGTCAAATCCTCCCAGTTCACCCGGTGCCGGCGCACGGATCGCATGCCCTTGTAGAACGGGCCCCATATCAGATAGCGGTCCGTGCCGGCGTAATACCGGATGGTCTCGAAAAACGTGAACGGCTTTTCCGTGGGCTCGCTGATTAGCTTCCTCGGGTGCCGCACGGCCTCCAGCGGCGGCAGCGCTTCTATGCGCGGGGACTTGGGGCTTGCGCCCGTTGCGGTGGTTGGTGTCTTCATGTTTCGAGACCGATTGGGTCAACCGTCACGACGGCGTTGATCCCCGCGAACCTTGGTGAATGTTACTTTTCTTTTTTTAACTAGAGAAACGATATCTCTTCCCCTTTCATTGACAGGAGCGAAAGGGCTGCGTGGATCAATTGGGATAGCTCGGCGCCCTGGAGCTGGGTGATCGCATCGCTGGCGGGAGGGCCTTCATAAGGCAAGCTAGTGAAAGAGATCTGCCGCACTGGGAAAGTTATTCGCACAAAGACGTGGGTGGATAAAGGAGGTTTTGACAGTTATGCCTGAGACCATGCTTGTGCGGTGGCATATCTACGGGATGTTTCCGTTTTTGTCTTGCTGCTTGCGGTTATCTGGACAACGCGGACCAAAAGCGCACAATGGAATCGCTAGGGCTGGGGGACTGCTGGGCGGTCTTGAATCTTCACCGGATGTAATCTATCTCGGCGGAAAACGACGTGCTGTAAATCGTGGCTAAAAACAATGTTGTTACAGCCGAATTACGTACTTGAGACTTCTTTGTCATACTCATACATCTTGATCCAATCCAATGCTTCCCCTATGTAACTATCCCTTGTTGTGAGCTTCCTGCTCAAAGCCCGTCGTGCCAGCTGTAGGCCGCATTAGAAAAGCATGTCTCATAAGCAGCGCCCGCGACTCGCGCCCACGATGGGGCCAAGTAGGCTGCCCAAGTAAGTATTGCCCGCAGACCATAGAACCCGATTAAACAAAACCAGATTCTAGATTAGTAGTTCGGGTGATTTTGTACAATGGGCTGGGGAGGATAATAAGCCTGAGGCGGCTGTGGTTGCATCTGGATCTTCGGATCGGCCCCCTGCACCTCTGCGATTCCGGGGGCACCGGCCGAGGCGCCTGCCATTGCCGGCAGACCGGCTCTCCGGTGACGATGGAGTGCAATACTGTGGATGATAAGGGTGATCAAGTAGATCAACCTATAACACTTCGCGTCAGCCTGGAAGTACCAACAAGGAGAAGAAAAGGAAAAGCCCCTATCGTACCATAACACGGCACCGAGACCAGCAGCCGCGGCGCAAATAACGCCGTATATCCCTAACGCATCGTTGGCGAAGCTATAGTAAGGGTCGAAGTAGTCGTAGCTTGCGATGCTCAGGAGGCTCGCGGCCTGCGAGGCGAGGAGAGCAAACGAGATGAGCCAGAATATAACCAGGAAGATGTCCAGTCCGAGGATCGCCCAGTAGTTATAGGCCGCCGGGTTGCCGAAGTGGGCGACGAGGAGGTAGATGCTGCTGATGAGGGTAACGATAGCCTATGATCATATGATGCGTGTGAGTAAGGTTGGTAGGTTGGTGAGACCGATTTGTTCCAGACATACAGTGAACAGCGTCAAGTCTGCGCCGGATATGGCGACGATTGCCACGGCATATGCACTCAAGCCCAAGCAGGCGACGCCAATCAGCAGCTGGATGATGCGAGCGACTACGAAGCCTTTTGGGTAGAGAGGTATGTGCTCTCTCCCGGCGGCGCGTTGAGTGACGTAGTTTGCCATAGGGATTCAGATGAGTGTGAGATATTATGTTTAGCGATGACGACGTTTAAGGGACGAAGCTCAAAGATAAGAAGCGAGCGAATGGAAGTGCTCCCATAGAATGATATGGTACGAGAAGTAAGAAAGTAACCACGCTGTGGTTGAGGACCTGGCAGAGGGTCAAGTTCATATACCTTCACTACGTACTTTTGCAAGTCAACGGTGAAGACCGACAGGGCGGACCTGAGATCCGGGACGAAGAGTGCCAAGACAGTTGGGAATTTCGTAGGTAGAAGTACGTGAGGCTCTGTTGTAATTCTGCGGAGTGGTAGTGTCGTGAATACTATCTTGGCGCCTGAAGCCGTCGTGCAGCTGTATACTATAAAAAGAGCCGGTAGATGATGTGGCGCTTTGGTTCTGGGGCTTCAGGTGCACCAGACCAGAACAATCCCGCAGGATTTACATTTTTACAGGTTTAAGCCAAGAGATATTCAGCGGTGACTGTGTAAATAGAAGGTAGATGTACGTCAAACGTTTCTATGGTATGGGCATCAACTTATGAGAGGTTCATTGTGGGGAGACCTGCAGACAGTCGTTGCAACTTGCCTGCCCACGCCGCGATGCTGGAAGAGCATCTTGGCAGGCAATGATGGGAATCCGAAATGTTTTGTTACCGGCCAGAGATTCTTATAGATAGACGAAGTACGGAAAGAGAGGCTGGATCTCGGTGGTGACAGCCATAGTAACCTCGACTATCTGTCATCTCCGTGCGCTGCTACAGCACCGTACGAAGTGGGCGCCAATGACTTCTTCTTAGATACTATATGGGAGACATCGTGAGTCACTAATATAACACGTGGGTGATGCGACACCGCTGCCACCACACCACATTTGCGGCTGAAGATGAAAGCGCCAGGGTTGGAACTCGGGGAGCATTCGCCAAGACATGCCTTGGCATGCATCTATTCGCGAGCACCTTATTCCGTATACGTACGTGTAGGATAGATACAGGTAACTGGTCTTAGATAGCCGATGGTGTCTCGTCTACCTACATAATATCTGTTCGTGTGAGGAGCAACGAAGTCAAAGGCGGTCGTGAATACCGAGGTCAATGTAGTCTTCCATGCTAGGTAAGAAGAAAAGGAAGAAAAGGGGTCAAAGCGACCCCTAATAACAGCGAAGTGAAAACCCCAGTGGGCCAGCGGACTTTAGTGCTCTCCAACGGCTTCAGTGGGCCCCTAACATCCACTACACCGTGCGCCATGCTGAGCGACAGCACCGGAAGCTCGACGGACATCTATAGCTTAGTAATCGTTTCCCTATAGGATCCGTGCCGCGGACATGCCCCCCTCGTGCACAACAGTTAAACGAGCATCTCTTTAGAGCATTCATTTCGAATAATAGACCTATACGTATCAAGAAAAATGACATTTTAAAAAATACATTGATGTAACAGTGTGCCGTCCCTATCTCTATGTCAGCCCGTAGCACAGGCCGGTCTCAAAAGTTGTAAGACGGCCTCGAGATACGCCGCACGTAAAGTCGTATTGTATCTCTAGTTCATCCTTCTTCGGTGACCGTCCCATTCCCCCAAATTGTCTCCCAGCATTCGATGATACACCCGTGATGGACCGGGTAATCAAGAGAGTTAGCGCTATAGGGGCCCAGACCTCGCAAAAGTCGAGCGCGTCGCACGTGCTGAGTAAACCAAAGGGCTTGTCCTAGGTATTGCATGCTATCACTACTAAGTATTGACATGTAGATGTGCCTGCATGTTTTCGGTCGTGGCGCCCGACAGCCGACATGCCATGTCGACCGTCCACGGGTTTCTCTAGGAGATAGCCGAAATTCGACATCCATTAGAATTTAGACCCTCCATGTCGACTGTTGACTGTCGAATACAGGCTTTTTGCAAGCTTGAAGAATTCTAATACCTTCCAGGGTTCTATCTAATGCAGTGCTTATGACACATAGTGGACGTTGCCGAAATTTGTCGTTGCTCGGACTCTCACGCTTGCAAGCTGAGCGGCGGATGCTGAGTAGAACTATGTAGACAGGGGTGTATCCAACTGTCGAATCTCGATATGTGTCAACGCATCGGATTCGGGTCGCGTCACTGGTTCTTTGACGACCCATCGTATTGGGCTTGTCTTCGATCGATAATAGATCCTTCGTATGTTCCGAATCCAAGTCGAACCTATCGAAAATGTTTTCGGAATCTTCGCCAATGTTTGCCTGTCATCAGCAGAACCAAGCATGTGCGGAGAAGGGATTTTGGGTGTATGGAAGCATCGTCCGCTATAAAACCAAGGAACCGACCTGGCCCGATCAAATCCACGGGTTGATGGATGTAGTTGATTATATAACCAATCAAACCAACACACTTGAGATATAGATATTTGGTCAAATCAACCCATCTCCGAGGAGTCTCAGTGGGCGAAATGCGCATAGTGGGTGGATTGACGTGATTAAACCAAGCATCGGACTCCCACCGCCTGATCCAACTAGAGACATTCCTCCCCGCCATGGCGTCGGTGACGTACGGGACTCCTATCCATGGAGTTCGAAACCTCGCTGCGGGACGGAAACCCATCCGCCTCGGTCTGCTCGGCTTCGCCTGTGGCGTGTTTCCTCCCCTGGCAACATCTGGGCATGACATATCCGTACCTAAACGCGCTTCTCAGGACCCGCTTCGCGGACCTTTCCCCGGGTGAACTGGCTTTTCCCGCCTGGTTTGGTCTTGTGGCTTTTAGTGGTCGGCCCCGGGATAACTTCCTGGGCGCAGATGCTGGATGTTTTATCATCTTTTATGTGGATTGGTATTGTTCACGATAAGCTGGGGAAGCGCGTGTTCGAGGCGGCTTTTAGTTGTTCTGGGGCCTATCTAGATAGGTCGTTTTGAGACGAATACGTCAAGCACCGCGGGCTCATGGATGGCGATTGCAAAAACGAGTGGGCGCCGGAAGAAATGCCGGTTCATTTTGCCTGGCGATTCACCCGTAGTTAACGGGTTAATGGGCCTCTGCAAGAATCATCGCGAGATGTATTTCAGCAGCAGCCCATAGATAGCAACACGCATTACCAAGACCAGCCAAATCAATCCAAGCTCGGAGCCTCGAGATTTCTACCCGTTGAACACGGACTCGATAGTCTTAGCAAGTTCAGCAACACTGAATAACTTCGGCGAATGCTTGATACTGAGCTCATATTTAGAGTAATACTATTATAGCATAAAGCTCCATGGAGCGTTCACATACCGAGCCATATAACGAGCGCGCCTAAGTCTAAAATAGGGTATTCATCAAAACACAGGTACTCCCCTATTCGTAGCATTAGGTAGTCAGTACAGTCGTATCTCATCACATACCTGCTCATAACGTCGTAACCTCGTGAATCCGCCGTCCCAAAGAATAATCCCCAGCAAAAGTAGCGCGGCTCCCGCTCACAGACTATACGAAGAGACATAATACTTTGGGTAACAAGCCAAGTGTCAGACGAGGGAATCCAAGCGTTCCGGACTGGGAGAGAGAAAACGTACCGTAATGACGGAATCGTCCGCCTGCGGATCGTCATGATGTGGGATATAAACATAAAGAATCAACGCATGGTCATCAGCGAAACAGGCGATGACGCGCCCATCCAGCCGTCCCACGCTGAGGACCCGACTCCAGTCCCTACCGTCGACGCGCACCGTAGCCCACTTGCCCGGCCCAGCATTCTTAAACCGCGTGCTGGGATGATCTTCGATAGCACAGGGTAGTTGGCTAGGGTCCAGCTCCGGGTTCTCCAGTCCGCGCCACCGCGACTCGACGTCGAGGCTGTCGGTGTCGAGACGTAGCCGTAGATCACCGTGCATGTTGGCGCTCAGCTCGAGCTTCGGGTTGACGGCCGACGCGGAGCCGGACGAGGACGCGACGGCTAGCTTGGTGAACCGATCGGATATCGCCTTAAGCTGGAGGAGCGGCGGCAGCTGGATGTGCACGTCGGGCTCGCGCACCCTGGGCTGCATGATGCTCTCGACGGTCTCGGGATGCAGGACCCGCACTGGGATGTCCTGAGTGATGACCTTCTCGCGCTCACGCTGGAGATTCGTCTCCAGGGGCTCCGGCGCGAAGATGCCGTCGTCGTCATCGTACGGGTCGTTCCCAGGGGCGCGGCTCACGGAGTTCGGGTTGAAACGGACGGCGCCTTGGTTTGCGGGGGGAGTGGAAGTTGTTATGGTCATAGAGAGAATGGGCACGCCTTCTTTCTTAGTCAGGCGCAGGGATGCCGACACGGCGTTGGTGGCAGACTTGAGTGCGCGCTGGAGAGGAAGTAAAGGGAGTTCAAGGTTGATTGTGTTGTTCGGTTCGGCGGACTGAATGGTCCACTTGTCGAAGATGAAGTCAATCGACAGAGATCTGGTTACGGCTTTTAGCACTGGAGATACACGCCATACGGGTTAAAAGAAAGGTGTGCACTGACGCCCAAACCTGGGATCCAGTGTCCGGGATGACGGTGAAGCGAACGGTCTCATCGTCGAGGCGCACCCAAGCGATTCTCTCCAGAGACGAGAGGGCCGCGACGAGCTCTGGAATTTGAACCCCATGTTAACATTCGACGCAGTTTCGTCGCCAATTCTGGTCCTGGAAACTGGACGACCTACTTGAAAACGTCCGAATGTTCTTGAGATCTGTCTTGAATCTCATCTTTGTTGTTGTAAGAGTGTGTTGTCGCTGATCTGCGGGGAACAGGAAAACGCGTCGCGTAATTAGCACTTTGTAACTTTGCGCGTAGGAAGCCGCTGAAGCTCCGGCCGATGGCAGTTCAGCTCGTTAAGCTGCGACCAAAGCTGCGGATGCTGCCAGGAGGGGCCACAGTGCGCGCCAAATTTAAAGCTCTAGACAAAACAAGCCTAAAGTTGAGTCAGTCCAGGCTGTCCAGCAGCCAAAACACCAACCAAAGAACCCCAGAATAGCCGAGAAATACAGTTTCTGGCGTATTCTAACACACTGTGACTATAGTCCTAGCACTGAGATATAAGTTATGATCGCAACACAACTTGATGCGTATGAGTAGAACCGATTGCGGATCAGCACCGCAGAGCTGTAGCTTTAACAAGGTAGCCATGGCAAAAGCCACCGCATTAGTAGTAGATGCAAGGTTACATTCCATAGCAGCCAGGAAGCCGATCTACTAATACAGACGTAGACTGTATCGGTATGAGCTTGAAGCTGAGAGCAATTCGAAAAAAAGATGAAAGATGACTCGGTATACAAAGATGTCAATAACATATCATCATTTCACGGCGGAATGGACAAATCATATGCCCGAGTTGCCCCAGATCCGTGTATTATTAGTATTATCTCATCTATGAAGAAAGCCAGCGAAGGCCCATGTGAATGTCTATGTGCCTCCACGTCTGGGTATAGCCCGTTTCAATGCAAGCGGTGGACGAATCGAGCCCCCGCACGAGTTGGAGAAGCGCAGAGCCTCATTCGCGCCAATACCCGGCCCTTTTTTATACCCTGTCCCCCCTCCAACTCCAATCGCATCCATGATTTTGCCATACCACGTTCTCACATCATTTAATGGACACGAGTACGCTTGCCATTGCCGTTAACATGGCCGTTGGACTCGCCATTCATCTCGCCGTTCTTCTCGCCGTTCTGGGATGCGAAGTATTCAAGGCTGCCCTTGGGATCCGCCTTCATGGTCTTGGCGCCAGACTGCCAGCCGGCAGGGCAGACCTCGCCGTGCTTATCGGTGAACTGGAAGGCCTGAACGAGACGGATGGTCTCCTCGACGTTACGGCCGACGGGAAGATCGTTGACCGTGATCTGACGTAGCACGCCCTTGGGGTCGATGATGAAGAGACCGCGGAGAGCAACTCCCTCTTCTTTAAGAAGCACGCCGTAGCTGGTCGAAATCTGGTGCGACTTGTCGGACACAAGGGGCAACTGGAGGTCAGCGCCGAGACCACCCTGCTTGCGGGGGCGCTCGGTCCAGGCGAGATGAGAGAAGTGCGAGTCGGTCGAGATACCCAGGACGGTGGTGTTGATTTCCTTGAAGCGAGGTAGAGCCTCGTTGTACTGGATAATCTCGGTGGGGCACACGAACGTGAAGTCGAGGGGGTAGAACAGGAGGACGACCCTATGAACAGTAAGTACATCAGGATTTTACAGCTAAATGCTTCAAGAGGCACCAAGAATATGAACACGAGTTCAATATGAAAAAAGAGCTCGCTACATACCATTGGCCTTGGTAGTCAGACAGCGAGATATCCTTGAACTCGCCGCCAGGGAAGAGAGTGGTGGCCTTGAAGTCGGGCGCCGGGCGAGTAACGAACGCGGTAGACATGATGGACGTGATGAACGAACTGGATAATGTTGGTAAGGACGTCTTCGGTATCCAGGCTATTTAGGTCGAGATAGGTAGAGCGACCTGAGGTGAATGATTGACAGGAAACTTAGGTTCGAACTTGAACGAATGAATCCGAGCTGGAATATATGAGAGAGGGAGAGAAGAAGAGGGAATGAAAGAGAGAGCGAGGAAGCCGGGAAATTTCAAGAGAGCGCACGTACTTTGGAAACCACCCGCTAACTTAATTACCTAATTGCCTTAATTACATTCACTCCATACGTGCTGAGCAGGAAGTAGCCACCCACGCTGCTCACCTGAGCCCGGACGGAGCCGGAATTACACCGTGTTGCCGACATACCTATAGCAGACAATTCACCCAATTCAGCTGGTAGGTGCTAGAATTAGCTGATCACGTCACGACATCAAGACGTGAATCTCCCACTGCCGTCAGCTGTTCAATTTACTTGGTACAGTGACCGTGGGGGTTACAGTACCTTACCACGTTGTATTCCAGACCACACTGTGCTGCCAATGAGGAATCTCTTATCGACAAAAAGTGGCATTACTAGCAGGAATAATGTCGCCCATTTAGCGTCTTCGCGCGCTCGCCGGGTATTCCCTACCAGACCTCCGGGAAAAACGCGTTGCGATTGACGCACCAGCTTTTCATTACGCTAATTGCCGCGCTAACCCAGGTCCGTACGGGCCCCAAAAGCAAACATCCAGGTCGAGTCATTCATCCTTGGCCAGATTCTGGACGCTAGACACGTACCTTACTAAGGTAGTTATTCTAGGTAGAGGTTATATGGAGATGGTTATCTTCAAGCTCGTGGGAAATGAAGTGTCAGGCAGGATTTTCTATCAACATATTCCGTACGGACGTACAGAGAAGCAACACCACGTGGTATACGGTAGACAGACAGCAGACACCACCAAAACCTCCGAGATACCAAGTCACTCGTGGTCAGTTGCACAGATAAAACCGTGTTACTCGTCTTGTTTTACATTCGACTTTTTTTTCCATGCATAGTAGTTTTAGGAGGTAAATACATATAATGGAATGTCAGTCTCCTCAGGTGAGAACTCTGGGCCGAAATGTCCGCCGGCGCCGATGCATTTTCCAGGCTCCGCCGATCCCCGTGAACACCTCATAACCTTTTATTTGACCCTTGGTATTAAACACGGCCTAGGGCCATCATATTACTGCCCTCGCACGGACACGGTGCTAGGGAAATGCGGGAGGCTGCGCAGTCTTCACTACAAGCACTTAGCCCATAATCATGCCCTTCATGCCGGCGAGGTCGCCTTCCTTGGCTGCGATTTCGAAGTAGCCGTAGATGATTCTATTTCTCATTAGCATCGTACGTCATCAGCCAGGTCAGCATACGGAGGAAACCTACGTGACAGCAAGGAGAGTACCAGTACCCGAGCCAAGAGCGCCCATGAGGTCGCTGGCAACCGAAAGCGCTCCGATGCAGGCACCACCGAAGGCGGCAGCCGTAGGGATAATGCGCTTGAGTTCCTTGTACATGCTCTGGTCACGGTGACCAGCCATAACCAACCCTTGGTCCTTCAATTGCTTAGCGACGTCACGGGGGCTGGAACCAGACACCTCAATCCACGTCTTGGAGAAGATGGCGCAGGCACTGAGCATGTAGGCAATGTAGACAATGGTATGGATGGGGTCAAGGAGAGCGTCGCGGAAGTTCAGGGGCGGCGACATGTAGTAAACAAGACCAGAGATAGCCGATAGTTGGGCTGAGCCTTCCTTAGCTTCCCAGACACCGAACATACGGACAAGGAGGTTGTCAGAAAATCGGGAGTACAGCATTTGGCTGATAAGGAAGATGTTGGACGAGAGAGCAGACTGCAGCATGATAGGCATGTTGGATGTGTAGAAGAGACGGACGGGGTAAGAGCCACGTGCACCACGTTGACGCGATGACTTGACCGGAATCTCGACACGGAAGCCCTGGAGGTAGATCACGGCGGCAAATACCGCTAGCGTCGCCAACAGGTTCATGATGTTGGGGAGGTTCTGACGATAGAATGCCTCCTGAAGAGCACGCTGCTTGTTGGGCCAGGTCATGAGAAGATGGAACAAGGCGATAACAGCACCTTCGAACTCGGGACCACGACCAGTGTTAATTGAAGTAGGGGAGAAGGCCTTCCACATGATCGATTCGCAGATGTTGGTGGCGATGAACAGAGAGATACCGCTGCCGAGGCCATAGCCCTTCTGCAAGAGCTCATCAAGAAGAATTACGATCATCCCGGCGACGACAAGCTGGAGGATCAGCAAGAAGACAATACCGGCACCAAGGTCGGATGGGGGTCCGTAAAGGCCGGTAAAGACATAGACAGTAGCGGTACCGGCCGATAGGATGAAAGCGAAAAGTTTCTGGGCGGTTTGGTAGAGTTCGCGATCGGATTTGAGGTCGAGGTTAACGTCGATCATGTGGGTACCAGCGAGGAGCTGGAACACCATGCCAGACGAGATGATCGGAGTGATACCCAGCTCCATCAGTGTTCCACGATTACTCGCCATCATCATTCGAAGCCAATATAGGGGATCGGAGGTGTCGGAGGACACAATGCCGTACAGGGGCATCTGGCTCATGACCAAGAATATCAGAAGCGTGAGGCCCGTCCACATCAACTTTTGGTTGAAGGGAACCTTGGTCTCAGGCTGCTGAACCTCGGGCAGGAAAGCCACGAAGGGCTTCACCAGGTCGAGAAATCGCACTATGCAGAGAGCGTCAGTCATTGGCAATTTCACTCAATGGCGAGCGTGATGGCGAGGCGCATCGAAGACTGTCATTTCGGAAGCCAGTCACAGAGGAATCGCACAACAAAAGTAAAGCAAGGACTTGGAAGCTTACAGCTGCTCATTATGGGCTATGCGCTAAAAAGAAGTAATTGAGAAACAAAACGGAGAAAGGGAAGAGGACGCAATGAGGAGCGACGATGGCCCTCAGTTGTTCGTCAAGATCGCCGCGAATTTTGTATGAGGGAAAGGAGAAGGAATGACAAGATCTGGCATTAAACACCTGGACAGCTGTCCCCCATATTCCAAGATGAAAGATGTGTCCCCAATTTCTTGGGTGGAGCTGAGAATTATGGCACGTGATCCCGGGATTCCAGGCCTAACTGAGGAACAGGGTGTGGCGCAGGCTACGTGGCTGAATGAATCAGTGTGGCTTCACCTTACCTACCTAATCCTAATATGAGCTTTAAAAGGTGGGGCTACCAGCGCGGAAAAGTGAAGATGAATTCAACAACCGCATCTTCATGATGAATACATCTACATACATACCACCACACCTGGCTATAATCACGATGCGACAAAATCCTCGTCGCACATTCTTGAGCTCTCACCTACAGCCATAGATGAGGTGATATACTCGAAGCCGGGAATACATTATGTACACGCGATGACAATGATGACAGATAATGATAGATGGTAGGTAGGTACATTTGGATGGGTTGCGGACTTGCGGTAAACTCCACTCTTGAAGTTGGGTGACCAACCCTATTGATGTGTCTGGGACTTTGGTGCCACGCTAGGTAGCTCGAGCAATGCAGCCAGCCGAAGAGTACTAAAAGTAGGGCAGGTCGCAACGATGTTATAGAAATCGTGACGGTTCGTCTAGAGTGAAGCTGGTGTTGCTCCTCAACCGGCCAGTCTTACTTCATTCCCCGACATTCGAATGGTGGGGGACCCGGTCGGATATCCCGCAATACATCAAAGCTTGTCCCAACGTCAAATGCTAACCAGGCTGTTGACCTTGGTATCGAATTGTTCCGACGTTTTCCTTTTACCTTGACTGTCAGTTCGCCTCCCAGAGAGAGATGGCATAGCCTTTCTATGCCAGGACTTGATGGAACGGATGACGACTACGTATTTCCATGTTGCTCACGGTCAGCAATCAAGCAACACGACGCGAGCTGCATGGCAGACCTCAGTCATCTGTTCCGCGTGGGGTCTGTTACCACTTGTAATCTCATGATCACTGAGATAGCGCTTGTCTAGAACCTTATGAGTCTGAGCAACACGCGTACGTCCTTAGAGTCATTTTTACTTCAATGTGCTGGTTATTGTCAGACAGTCAGAGCGGCATCCGTGAACTTATGTCTGCTTCGACTCAGTTAGAAACCCTACTCCTTAATCGTTGAAATGAACAACACGGCCTCTTTCAATTTAATATGCTTTGAATGCTATCATGTTGGGTGCGGCCGCATGCCATGATTGTTGAAGCAACTACCTAGCCAGACATACGGAATACATAACATACCGATGCGTAAATGTACTATGTAGGCATGAATCTGGTTCCGTGTGGTTAGGCTAGTTCCGTGTATCATCCAGCTCCATCGTTTCTGATTCATTGGACTTGGCAGTGCTCTCATTAGCGTAGACTCTCGGGGTAAGTTGCTAATCATACACCGCTTCAGTCCCGTCATCGTCGTCTCACTGGGTAGTTCAATTGACCGCAACTTGAAGGCGGGATGCATATTAAACGCCTGGAAGGTGTGTAGCTAGCCGTGTGAGCTTGAGAGCATGTCCCGTGTCGTCGGGGTGTGTTCGTGGCAGGTTCTAGCGCCCGAGTGCATATAGGCGTAGCTGAGAGAAGATCAGCGATTCAGCAGGAAGGGCGAAGCCTTGTGCAAGTAGTGTAGGGACGCGGGGTCCAAAGGCCTCGGGTTGTCATTCAGTATTTATTATTAGTGTATTTGCCCAGGTATGTTCTATGTTATACTCCAAATGAATACGACTTTCGACTCTCGAGTTGACCCCAAAGCTCCGCTCACGTTCGAGTATACATAGCGTGCAGTCAGCCGAGGGGCCGCCGAATCATGCATGCTACTAGCCTACATCACAGCGTGTTCCGAGAGCGGACTCCTTTACCGCACTTGAATTGGAGGGTTGTGTGTAGGTAATTGGACGGCGGGAGAGCTGCAGTACCTACTCGAAAGCGTACCCAGGCAGTGAACCGTCTGCAGAGACGCAATCAGCCGGATGGCAGATGGAATCGATACTCACCGCCATCGAGTGAGCACGATGCATGGTAAATAACCCGTATGGTGTGAGTCAGGCCGGGTTGAATCAGATGACTAGATGCTTTTTTCCCTGTGCTACTGGTGCGCTAAAGGAACATGTTGGAGAGCTACCCTTTATTACTTGATGGTGTTGGAGTATTGATAAGCCATATAGAGAACTGCTTGGGTGCTGAGCAGTTCTTATACCATTACAACCTAGTCTGCGTTTAGCCATGAAGCGACGTGCGACGTATGAAGTAGGTGAGGAAATTAATTACCCGGTACCTACCTTAGTCAGTGGCCCGGGGACATCTTATAGAAGCAGACTCAGCACGTAGTGTCCAGAATAGTTAGGTAGTTCGGTGGATATTCCCGAGGCATTCCTATCATCATTATCCAGTATCTGCAACAGAAGCATCCCGGACTGGATCGGATGTGCCAACCAGGAGGATGGATCCAACTTGAATACCTACGGTGGGGGCCAGAGTGGGGAAGGCCGTCAGGTACGCCGGCAGTCGGTAACTGCACGGCATTGTGCACTTGAATCGGGCACTTTAATCGAAGCTATGCCGGTGGAAGGCATGCGACGAGTGCTCAGTCGCCGGTCATCGCTGAAGAATGCAATGTAGCTCGCGCAGATTGGTACTTATCCGTCAGGTACATGACGCATACTAGACTAGCGGCCCCATATATGCACCTACTGCGTAGCGCAACTGGCGCGCTAGTCCAGTCATACGCCGCATAACTACCTACACTAGTGTCTTACCGACTATAGTACATGTACGGGCTAGTGCTACGGATCATTACCATACATTTACTGTGAACGCTACCCGTATCAATTTCCTTGTCCTTGTCCTTGACGGAATCATCTCGCTCTCTCTATCTAATACCCATCACGCTGCTCTCCTACCAACAGACCACTGCGACGCATAATCTCTGCACTCCGTCGCCGACAGCAGAGCCACATGCGTCCAGCTCAAGTTCCCTTTTGCACAGCATCAGTTGCGCCGCTCTTCGCTATCATATGTCGCTTTGACCAGTAATTCGGCTGATATCATCGACACTCTAGGTGGGGCCTGCTGGAGGTAGGTATTTGGCGTCGACACCCGCGAGGTGTGATGAAATCGGCTGTGCTGTCCGATAGAAGAACACTTCGCTCGAACAATATGCGCTTTGCCTCGTGCTCGTGGCCAGTGTGGGAGGTCGATGACTTTACTACATGTTTCCTATCCGAGTGAGTTTTTCTCCCATTCGTCTCGCGCGTTCCCGGCTTCGCCATCTCGACGAACCGGCGAATTTTGCACGCCGTCCGTCGATGACTCCGTCGATGACGTCTAACCGTTTGTGTAACAGGTACCTTCAGATCGCCCTCCCCGTCGGCGTAGTATCCGTCTCCTTCCTCCTCCTTGCTTTTCAGACAATACACCACAAAGTAAAATTAAAACGACAGTACAAATACGATCGGATCCCCGAGACCCATGATCACACGGAAATTTCGCCTCGGGGCGATGGGCCTCTGGGCGCCAATGACGATGATGGAGACCTGGTCGTTCGTGCCGCTACCGGCGGCCGCCTTGCACTCGCCAAGACAACCGCTAAGGGCTCTATCGTCCAAGCCGATAATCCACCTGCTCAGCGCCTACTTGTTGTTGTCGAAGGGATCTCTATTTGTGGACTTATAGCTATCAATGCTGTCGCGCTCGTGACCGACACGTATGTTGCTGACCATGGTGGCATTGCATCCCTCGCCGGTTTGGGGACCTGGGTCTACGTCCTAGTGCTTGCTGCCCTGCGATTGACTCTTGGGAATACGGCCTGGCGTGTTCCTCATTTATGGAACCATACAGCTATTATTTATGGTCTCCAGTGGCTGTTCACTGTCATTCTCTTCCGTTCTGTCCTTATACATGCTACTTCGCAGCTGACCCAGGTCCTCGTTGTGGTCTCGTTCCTTTTAACTACCTTGCTACTGGGCATTGCCTTGACCACTAGGAAGGGAAATAAGACGGTGCTTATGGAGTGGGAAGATAACATGGAACCATCGCGGGAACCCTTGGCTTCTGTTCTTTCCTTGGCCACTTTTGCTTGGATCGACCCTATCCTTTGGCAAGGCTATAAAGAGCCCCTCGAGATGGACAAGGTATGGAATTTAATTCCGCGTGATAAAGCCGCTGCTGTTCTCGCACACTACCGTCAAGTCAAAAAGACAACATCCTTGGCTTTCCATCTCACCAAGTATTTCAAACGCCTGTTGATAGCGCAATGCATCTACGCTATCTTTTCAGGGTTTCTTGCTTTTGCGCCGACTCTCCTGCTCAGGGCCATACTCCAATACGTTGAAAGCCCTAACATGGCACCAAGGAACGTGCTTTGGCTCTTGGTGATTCTTCTTCCTGTGACCGATATTATTCGCTCTCTTAGCGATAACCAGGCATTGTGGATAGGCAGAAAGATCTGTATCCGCATTCGGGCCATCATTATAGGAGAAATATACGCCAAAGCTCTTCGGCGCAAGGCCGCCAGTGGTGCACATGCAGTTCTCGGCAAGACTGAGGGAGACAGCTCAAAGAATTCAACGTTCCAGAGACTCAAGAGCCTCCTTGGTTTCAAGAAAAAGGACAAGAAGAATGTGCCGGAAAATGATACGACAACGAAGAACGCGACCAGTGACGGGGACGAACAAGCCAATCTAGGGACAATCATTAATTTGATGTCCGTTGACAGCTTCAAGATATCTGAATGCACTTCGTATCTACATTTTCTACTGGCGTCTGCCCCAACGATGCTTTTTGTATCAATTGCCCTCTTGTGGCAAGTTATGGGACTGAGTGCGATTCCAGGCCTAATTGTTATGGCATTATTACTGCCTGTCAACATTTCTCTGGCTAAAGGCTTCAACTATACCCAGAAAAAGATCATGGCTGCCACCGACAAGCGAATCCACACTACCAACGAGATATTGCAGAATATTCGAATCATCAAGTATTTCGCCTGGGAAGAGCGATTCGGCAAGATTGTTGATGAGCGGCGGAGGGTCGAGCTGAGAGCTTTGAGAAATCGGTACATAGTTTGGGCACTCGCTGTTGCAATTTGGAACACGGTACCAGTACTGATTACCTTTTTCTCTTTCCTGGTGTACACTAAAATTGAACGAAAACCCCTGTACCCATCCATTGCCTTCACGGCTATCTCGCTCTTCCTCCTTCTAAGAGTGCCCTTAGATCAACTAGGGGATATGCTCGCACATGTGCAGGAGGCAAAAGTCTCTGTTGACCGTGTAGAGGAGTTCTTGATGGAGGATGAGACCGATAAATATCAACAACTAGGACATGACAACGTGGACGAAGACGGACGCAAGGTGATTGGATTCCGCGACGCCACATTCATCTGGGGACACAAAGACGCAGTCGCCGCCGATGGATCATTGGCTTTCCGCCTCTTGGATTTGAACATCGACTTCAAAATCGGGAAGCTGAATATTATTTCGGGACCCACGGGCTCTGGCAAAACGTCCATGCTAATGGCACTTCTTGGCGAGATGACACTTACAAAGGGAAAGGTGTATCTTCCCAGTGGTCTCAGCCGAGAGGATGTTCGCCCAGATCCTGCCACCGGTTTGGCTGATACTTGCGCCTATGTTGCTCAAACAGCGTGGTTGGTCAACGCCAACATCAGGGAGAACATTTTATTTTCCTCGTCCTACGATGAAAAGAGGTACAAAGATGTGTTGGTGGCTTGTGCTCTTGAGCGAGATTTGGAGATACTGGACAACGGTGATGAGACACTAGTTGGGGAAAATGGTATTACGTTGTCTGGCGGTCAGAAACAACGGATTTCCCTAGCTCGTGCCGTATACTCAAACTCACAGCATATTCTTCTTGATGATTGCCTCAGCGCTGTTGATTCTCACACCGCCAAGTGGATCTTCCATAACTGCATTCATGGCCCGTTGATGAAGGGAAGGACTTGTATCCTTGTCACACACAATACAACCCTTTGCGCTCCTTTATCTGATTATGTTGTGCTATTGGATAATGGCAGAGTGGCTGCTCAGGGTCCTTCCCTTGAGCTTATTGAATCAGGCAAGCTCGGGCATGAAATCCGAAACAAATCTCAGCCCGATTCTCAGCAGGCATCACGTGTTCCATCACGGGCCCCTTCGAGTGTCGGCGAACAGAGTGGGGATACCTTGATTGACGATGGAGGGAACGACAATATGAACGGAAAACCGTCAGTGAAAAAACTTTCGCAGAAACAAGATGCTATGTTAGAGCAAAAAGCTACTGGTGCCGTGAAGTGGTCTGTCATGAAACTCTACCTTCGCGCTATGGGCCGCTGGTGGTTTTGGGCAACCGCATTTGTTGTATTCACCACGCAGCAGCTCAGCGGTGTCGCCTCAAGTATATGGATCAAGGAATGGGCGGACCAATACGTATCTGGCCCCGCAGAGATCTCGCGCAGTCAACTTGGCATTGCCTCACAAGGTTCCCCTGGCGCCTTTGTTTCTCGTTCACACTTCGCCCCTATTGCACAATATGCAAAAGTCACCGCAGTCAGCATGTTCGGACCCTCTCCAGATTATTCGGCTCTTGACGTTCCAGAGGTAAATGCGGACTATTATCTTATCATTCTAGCCCTCATTGGCATTGCTGGGGCTGTGTTGGCTCTAATGAGAGATTTATGGTTGTTCTTTGGGTCTCTCACTGCTTCGTGGAAAATACACAGGCGATTAATGACCGCGGTATCCCGAGCAAAGTTCAAGTTCTTTGATGTGACACCCCTTGGACAACTAATGAATCGATTTAGCAAGGACCTCGAAGCTGTTGATCAGGAAGTGGCGGGTGTTGCCATCGGTGTTATGGCCTGTGGCATGGGTATTTCGATCACCGTCGTTCTCATTGCAACTATCACTCCTGGCTTCCTCTTTGCTGCAGTTTTCATTACTGCGTTCTTTGTCTTTGTGGCGATGTTCTATCTCCGGGCTTCTCGCGATCTGAAGCGACTCGAGTCGGTCAACCGAAGTCCCCTCTTCCAGCAGTTTGGCGAGACGCTTTCCGGCGTCACAACTATTCGTGCTTATGGCGACGAACGGCGTTTCATCCGAGACAACCTTTCAAGGATTAACAAACAGGCTCGTCCATTCATCTTCTTGTGGGCCGCTAACAGATGGCTGGCATTGCGGACAGATGTCATTGGTGACCTTGTCGCTTTTTTTGCAGGAGTGTTTGTCATTCTCAGTATCGGGAAAATCGATCCTGGCTCTGCTGGTTTATCCTTGAGCTACGCCATTACCTTTTCCGAAAACATTCTCTGGCTCATCAGACTGTACGCTATGAATGAACAGAACATGAACTCAGTAGAACGAATCAAGGAGTATCTGGATGTGGAACAAGAGGCAGCTGCAATCAACGAGAAGCACCGGCCCCTGAAGGACTGGCCGGCTAACGGGAGTGTTGAGTTCCTTGGTTACTCTACGAGATACCGAAAGGAGCTGGATCCGGTCCTGAAAGATGTTTCTTTCAAGATTGAGCCCCGTCAAAAGGTTGGCATTGTGGGCCGAACCGGCGCTGGAAAAAGTTCTCTCACACTTGCGGTCTTCCGCGCGCTTGAAGCGGAAGCGGGCAAAATATTGATCGACGATGTCGACATCGGTACGATCGGTCTTCAAGACCTCCGACAAGCTATCACGATCGTCCCCCAAGATCCCACCTTGTTCACAGGCACGATTCGAAGCAATCTGGACCCGTTCGACTTGTATACGGATGAAGAGGTCTTCGCCGCGCTTAGGAAGGTGCATCTAATCGGCGCATGCGAAATTTTGCCGGCGCCCGGGGCTCAAACCGCACAGAACGTATCCGCCGGAGAACCTACAAGCACTGATGTGAATGGCCAGGCTCCGGAAGGAGATTCCGCACTTACCGCTACCAACAAGAACATATTCCTCGATCTTTCGGCACCCGTGGCGGAATCTGGCACAAACCTCTCTCAAGGCCAGCGACAGCTCCTCTGCCTCGCACGTGCCATGCTCAAAAACCCGAAAGTCCTCGTAATGGACGAGGCCACGGCATCCATCGACTACAACACCGACTCCAAGATCCAGGAGACCATCCGCGAGCTGGACACAACCATCATCACCATCGCGCACCGCCTCGCCACCATTGTCGACTACGACAAGGTATTAGTGCTGGACCACGGGGCCGTCGTCGAATACGACCACCCCCACGAGCTATTGAAGAAAAAGACGGGAACCTTCAGGGGCATGTGCGAGATGAGCGGCGACCTGGACAGCCTGCAAAGGGCGGCCAAAAAGGCATGGGAAGCAAAGAGACTCGTGGACGACGAGTAGAACCCCGTCGAGGGAGAAAAAACGTGAATGAAACACCGGGGAGGTAGGATTAGCCCCCTTCCTTAGCCTGCTCTGCTATGCTATGCTATTCGAGCATCATCATGCGCTGCGTTTATCCATCCATCCCATCTACATCGTGTACTGAGTTGCTCTGGCGACTCTCACGTTAATCGGTAGACGGCGTTCCATACGCTTTCGGTACGCTGTATACATTTTCTAAACTGAGTTTTCTCGGCTTGTCTCCAGTGATGTGATTCCATCCCGGGCTTTATGCTCTCGTGTCTGCCCCGTATTCCCCGCCTGTTCCGTACAGATGTGCGTGTCTATCCTCTCACTTCGAGTAAGCGCCAGATGACGTGTTATCCACAGAGGGCCATACATAATGCCAGCCATGCGTTGTCCCCATCAGCGTGCTCACCTTGCTTGCTTACCAGGTAAGCCCATTGGAGGGGGAAGCCCGGCAAAGTCCACAATCTACCTGCCAACAAATCACCCAGCTTGTAATCCCGCATAGGTTAGGGCAAGTCTTCGTTCAGGAATCCGCTATATACGAGTTAATTCATCCCATACATCCCATCCCATCCGAACTAGATCCATCTCCAAACACGAATCAAGGTAAAGGTAAGTTACCTAGGTAGATCTACAAAGCGAAAAAGGGCACAATCACATCGAAAAACCCACCACAAAAGCCCAATCCAAATTTATATATATATGCACAACCCCCCCCCCCACCCCTCCCTCTCCCCAAACAATTAAGCCTCCCAAAAAAGAGAAGGACAGAGCGCGCAAGAAAAAAAAACTCAATTTATTAAAAAAAACCAATCGACATAAAAACGCCTCCCCAGTAAAAAGCCAAAGACAAAAGGCCAAAAAAAAAGACAAAGGCAGAAAAAGAAAAAAATATAACCCGGCCGCCTGGAATGAAGCGCTCTGACCCGACAGCCCGTCAAATTCACCGCACGCACGCATCCCCTAAATATCCTCTCGCCCCCCCCCAAAAAAAACAAAACCACAAACCCCCCATCCCAACCAAATACTCCAACACATATCCCCCCCTCCCCCCCTCGCAATCCCTCTTCTATATCACAGGTCACAAGGTAAGCTCGTCACAAGTAATGACATTCCCAACCAGCGAGGGAAGAGTAAAGTAGACATAACGTAACCAGCATAGTCGAAGAGTCAGGGTACTAGCCAACCACCAGCAAGAATGGCAGGGCAGGAAGGGAGAAAACAAGGGAAAGGGGAAGGGAATAGGAAATCATAAACACATAAATCATGGGAAAAAAACAAAAAAAGGAAGACTCCCACCACCCCATCATCCACACCAGCACGGCAAAACCACGAGGTAGGCAGGATTTTTTAAAAAAAAAAGGGCGGGAAAGACGGGGGTTTTGTAAGGCAAAACACCCAAATAAAATAATTTTCTTAAAAAAAAATAAAAGTTAGAAAAAAATAAAAGAAAAATACAAATTAATAACCATTTTTACTCCTTGCTTATTAAAAAAAAACACAACCTAATCTAAAGAATCTCCTTAAGCTGCTGTCTCTGCCGCGGCGTCAGCGAGGTGGGAAACTTGACGTTATACCGGATGATGAAGTTCCCGCGCTCGCCCTGCTTCTTCGAGATGGGCATCCCCTGCCCAGGGTACGAGTCCGACATGGACGCCCCGATCGGCCCCGCCCGCTCGATGTTGATCTGGTTCCCGTCGATGGTCGTGATCGTCCGCTTCCAGCCCGTCAGCGCCTCTTTCAGATCGAGGTCGATCGTGCGGATCAGGTCGTCGCCATCGCGGACGAATAACGGGTGGGGTTTCTAGAGTTACCGTTAGCTATACCACATACATCGCACAATCCAAGCAGAGTAAACACGACACAATGAGAAACCAGGAGTCCAAAACTCACCTCCTCAATGATGAAGTGCAAATCTTGCTTCCCGCCCTCCTCCTGGTCGCCCACACCCTTAAACTTAATCTTGCTGCCCTTCTTCAAGCCGGGCTTGATGGGAACCTCCAGCACCTGATCGCTAGTAGTCCGCTTCCCGCTCTCGTCGAACGTCTTCCGCTTGATCTTCATCTTCTTCGTGCTGCCCTTGAACAGCTCCTCTAGACTAAGAGGCAGCGCCCTCTCCACCGTAGTAACCTCCGCCACGGTATCTCTAGGCCCGCCGCCGCCGCGGAACGGGTCGCCGGCGGGGTAGCTGCGCGTGCGGCCCGGCCTGCCGTTACCGCCCGAGGGCCTCCCGGGCATAGCGCCGGGGAAAAAGGTCGAGAAGACCGGGTCGTCGTCGTCTCTGGCGTCGGCGCCCGCGCTCCCGCGCATGAACTCGGCGAAGATGCTCTCCGGGTTGCTGAAGTTGAAGGCGCCGCCACCGCCGCCGCCCGTCGTGAAGTGGAAGGACCGCGCGCCGCCAGGCATGCCGCCTGCTCCGCCGAAGTCGAAGCCCTGGAAGCCGCCGGGCATACCCGCGCCGGGCTGGGCGCTCGCAAAGGGGTTCTCGCCCGGTGGCGGGGCGCCGCCGCCGCGGAGCAGGAACTCCAGGCCGTACTGGTCGTAGATCTTGCGCTTTTCCGGATCGGAGAGGATCTCGTAGGCCTGGGAGCACTCCTTGAACTTCTCGGCCGCGCTGGGGCTATCCTTGTTCTTGTCCGGGTGCCATTTTAAGGCGGCTTTGCTGTAGAGGTTGCGGTTGGTTAGATTAGAGTAGCTGGATAGACTGTGATTATGGCCCGGGGAGGTAGGAAAGCGGGTTGACGCGGAGGCGGCTCGTGCTTACCGGTATGCCTTTTTGATCTCCTCCTGTGATGCATCGGGCTTGATGTTGAGCTGGTCGTAGAGCTTTGTCTCCTTCGCCATGGTGGCAGAGGTGGCACCGGGGGGAGTTATCGGGGTTTTATGGTCCTTTGTGTGATGGGGACGAAAGGGTCGGATCGGGGGTTTGGCTTGTGGAAAGTGGGCAACGGGCACTTGTGCTGTCAACTGAGAATTGGCGAATGAGCATCTGCGTTCGGCCGGTTATAATGCTTTTTTGGCGTCGGGTAGCAACACCTGGCCCGGGAAGGGGACCGGATGACTTACCTAAGGGCTGAGGAAGCCAAGCAGCGTGATTGTGGTACGGGTTTGCTCTCGGGATTACCAGGTCTAGCGCACAGGGCTTCGGTCTGAAAGTAGCCGCCTGGAGCTAGAGAATTCACGAGCCTGGAGAAAAGAACGGATGGTGGTTGCTGAGAGTATGGATCGATGACAGGTAGTAGCGGGGGGGAAAGGATCAGATGATGGTTCTCGAGTGACCTGGCATGCGTAGTGCTATAGTGGGGTTGGGAGTACGTTGGACGGGCACGGAATACAGGCGGTTAGTACTTGCCAGTCCAGTTCAGTTGCCAGAGGATTGCGTAGATAGGTAGATACGGAATATACGGAGGAATTGTTCACGGTGTTGGGTAAGAGGCAGTCGCGGCCTATCATCGCTCAATGAGAAGCAATTACCTTAATAACCACATAGAACGGCAGGTGCGAGCAAAGAGTATGTCAATTAAGAACCCAGTGAGGATATCCCGATGTCACGCCGTATCTAAGGTACGCAACCGGTGGCGTCGCGGGGCACAACGGTACCATTGCACTCCACTGTAAAGTATACCTAGAATCTCACTATGGAATGTTCTCGGAGCTTCCATGTACTTAAACCTGCTCTGTGCCAACCTGCGCAATGACGCCAGCGAACTCGCTACCTGATTCCCGTAAGAGCCGTAACCATTGCGGAAGACTCCTATCGTTCCTGTCTATCTACCTACCTAGATACCTTCTTGATGTCTCTAAGGCAGTGCATTCATTTACTTGGGCATTAGACCGCCGCTCTCGGGATCCCGCTACAAAGAACCTCTCCCAAACAGGCTAGACTACCCCGGCCCGAAGGGGTCTGGACGCGATGAAGACATTCCATCGAGTGACTCCATCGAATGACGCACCCGTTGGAGAGGAGGATGACCGGAAAAGTAGGCTCCTAGACAGGTTATGGGGAACTTGTCGATAACAAAGACAACAAGCAACACGGGGAAGCAGGCGGTGATACGCAAATATTATTGGGCCAGCAGAGCTATACTACTCCAGAGTATAAGTTGAATACCACTTCAACTCGTCATCTCGTCGACGTTCCCTCATTCCGCGAGCGAATCCGCTATAGTGAAGCCGCTCTTTTGGCACCAATACATTTATTCTGATGCTACATACAAGGCCTTCCTGCAAGTTATGGGTATCATGTAGAACAAACACACAAGGTCAATCCGGAATTTTTTGGGGGGCATTCCCAATTGTTTTTGTTTTTTTGGTCCCCGCGCTCGCCAGCAACCAAGTCCACCGTGCACCGTAAAACTAGCTGCCAAACCGGTGGTGCTGGGGAGAGACCGCGCCTATTTTGCCTTCTCTATCTGCGGCTGCCATTCCAAATGCCCCTTGGCCCACGCCACAATACTGTACAACGCTCAGATGCTACGTCCGCGTGCGCCGGCGCTAGTCATTCGTGGTCTCGTTCTCTGTATCCAGGTCCATCAAGTCGACAGGATTGGGCGTCTGGGCCGAACTGCCCTGCTGGGCCAAAAACAGATTCACCCCTCCCGGGCGCTCGCTCATTTCGGGTGCCTTGTGGATCGACGTGGCGTCTATGTTCAAGTCGCGACCGACACCTTGGCCGTGACCTTCAGGGTGCTTCTTGCCCTGTGCTAGCGGCCCGCTCTCCTCGTCTAGTGTTTCGAATGCATCGCCAATCTCAGTGTCATTGTCCGGGTGTGCCAGTTTTGGTGCATCTTCAAGAACACCAGGGGGGTCGTCATCGAATGCGAGGTCAACTTCAGCTAGATTACTCCGTATGCTTCCATTCGTAGCAACCGATGAGCCGACGCTATGCTTTCTTTTGCCCTTAGAGTCCGAGGGAATTTGTGACAGAGTGGCAGCAGTCACGCCCACTGTCGTTTGGTCTATCATCTGCACCTCCTGATTCTGTTTGTCCGACTCACGTGTGCTCTCTTCCTGCGCGAGCTCCTGTTGAAACGAGCGGTTATCAGCCTTGATAAACATCTACATCGACACGTTAGCATTGTCTAGTTCCACCGTAGCACATTTGCTTCGCGGGAAAGGGGTTTACCCACGCGGAGAGCATCAGGAAGTGGGATTCGCTCCTGGTTCAGCGCTGCTTCTGAGGCATATATGAGGATGGGGTTTTTGGATTCGGTTCCCGCTGCCTGTAAGACATCGTCGAGCGTAACTTTCTTTAGAGTAGTCAGTACGATAGTTCTGTTTCATCCAGGGCATCATATATGCTTACCTCAGACTTGATCGGAGATGCGTCGCCCTTCACGTATCCGATCTTCCACCACTGGTCCCTGACTGCTGGGTCTGGTAATGGAATAGATGCGTCTTCTTCGTCTCGGGTGCAGACATAAGCCACGTCATAGGTGGTGGCCACACCACGTAGTAGATATTTGGACGATGGATTCCAATACTCAGGGCGGTAGGCATCACCATGTGAGCGGAAAACAAACCGATCATTGTCGGCTTCATCCTCTTGGCAAGTAAGCCGTTTACGGACCACGTCGAGATAGCCGTTTAGCTCTTCCTTCTTCTGCTCAAAGTCTATACCTGGTTAGTCATGGCCCCTTCCCGGTAAATACGTTTTTGAAACCAACCAATCAATGCGCGCTCAGCTTCTTCGAGCTTGTCCTTGCAGACTTCTATGATATGCTCTAATCTCTCCCGGTCCATCCTTTCCTCGTCAGTGAATTCCAAAGGACCAGACCATGTGTGAATGAGACGGAGATCGTCCATGCTGTAGGGCGTGCTCTTCTCCCACTGGTCTTGAAAGTGACGCCATTGAGCATCCTTTTTTTGACGCTCAAGGAGCTGCTCGGCGTATTTTATTATATCAGTACAGCATTCGCGGATATCGTGTCCGAGGCTGAAACGCTGGAGGTTGAAGCAACAAAGCTGACCCGCACAGGTGACTCGTTCCTCTTTCGACCAGTCCAGCTTCTTGAGCGCGTCTTTAATCTCGCGCATCTGAGTTTGGAAGTGGAGAGCAAGCTCTCTGTTGTCATCCATATAACGATCGGCATAGAAAACCGCAGGCATCTCGCAGGGCTTTACCAAGCCGCCACTTCCAACACGGATGGTAAGGACCTCTGCTGGCTTTAGTAAAACTGCGCTTTTAGCATTCTCGGGGAAAGAATAGTCCAATGATAAAGCGCTGGTCCAAAAGAGATGGTCCAACGCATCGTATAGAGTGTTCACGCACGAATAAGTATCCGAATCTAACGAGATATCGAGATAAATGAACATAGTAGCGCCCTCTTCTTCCTCGTTCTGAATATCGAGATCGGCTTGGTCAGATACTGATGGGCTCACTTGTATGACTTTGCCGGTGTTGATCATCTGTTCCATGCCAGACTCTGGAGTATCGATATTTGTCTCTTGCAATGCCTGGAAAAAATTATGTTCAACATCCGTCGTCCAGGATCCGAAGCCGCCGTCGATCGCCTTGGTCTCGGTGAGATTATCGACGCTGGCATAGCTTCGTTCCGACTTATCAAGAAAGGCTAGCAGGCGATGGAGCTCCTCGATGAAATCGGGGTGTGTGTCATCACCCCAGACGTCTTCACCCCTCGCCATTTTCGCGAGCACATCCTGCCTCAAAATAGGTTTTCCTTGCCACCACTCGGTATTGTGGCCGTACGTAAGGGCTGGTTTGCCAGATCGAAGCATGGCGTTTCTGGCGAGAGGTATCTTGCTGTAGATGGAGAGCACCGACCCGATGCGGTGGTCATTCGTTTGTCGTAGGAAGGCGGGGGCATCTACATCTCTTTTCCGGACGGAAGGGGGAGGGTTGGCTGTCTCGGCCTCCACCATGGCCTTTGTCGGCACCACCGCCCACATATCAGAATCATAATTGGAGCGGTTTGCCGGACGCAGCGTGGCATTCGTGCTGTCGCGATTCATGACACCGACCTCTTGTGGTGCTATGCCCGACTCTGCAGCGGACTCGGCAAGAGCCCGCGCAAAATCAGCGTCTTCCTGGGAAGCATTGACAAGGCCTCGTAGGCTAGAGGTTAGCGCTAACTTCAGAAGTAAATAGGATAAGACCGGCCGGTTTAAGCTTACCGCCTAATGGTGATCGGTTGTTTGTTCGTGAGGGAGGGCGTGTAGGCGCTGCGCTGTTGACGTGACTGAGGGGAGGGAGTTCGTCGGCGCCCTGGATATTGAAGGCTGTGGACCAGTATAAGTAAAAGCTTTGGTGAAAGGAAGACTGGACCTCTGACAAATCCCGGCAGCATTCGTCTCGCCCTCCCGGTCCGTATTAAAATGCGACTCATCCCAGGTAAACTACACGATGTTAGTCTCGATCACATCGGGCCGGTCGGTAGGATTCAGAAGATACCTTCGTGCTGTCGGGGTCGTCCAGATACTCGTTGAGCGCAGAGTCGAGGTTATTCGAGTTTAACTATACGCGCAGCGAGAGATGCGTGTCAGTCTTCTGGGCACTCGATATAGAGTATGGGAAGTATGGCGGGGAGGATACCTTCAGGCGGCGGATGGCTTCGGCGCGTGACATGCCTAAGAACTCGCACAGCTGGCTAATGTGCCCCTCTGGCGGATCGTCCGAAGAAGCCATTGTGAAGACACACAAGTGCGGAAGCACAAGCAGGGGTCGACGAACATGGGAAAGATATGATGATCAGGCGGAGACCAGCGAGAGCGGGAGTTGGTACTGTTAAAGATACACGAGAGCCGGCAACCTAATTCAGAGTCGGCTCGGAATGGCTAAGCATGTCCTCGCGTATTCTAAAGCTATGATGAGCCTACGTCAGCGACGGCCAAAACAGAGCAGGGGATGGAGATGTGGATGGCGAGAGGAAGTATACCTGGTACCGGCGGCACAAAAAAGCTGTGTTGTACTGGCCGTTATGTAATATTCAAGATTTGAAGTCCGTGAAGTTGGGCGTGGTAGAGAGCTTCAGGCCATTAGGTAATGACTTCCATCCCAGAACTTACGCGCGGGGACCGGGTGCTTGGTATCCAGCGATGTGCCTGCCTACACTTGGCGAGTACCCCTCCTCAGGCATAATTAGCCTACAACAGTTATCGGGTCCCGCCGACAAGGACCCCGCCTATTTGCACTGGGGGGCGCGTTAACACGCTGTTACGGGCGTTGAAGACCTCTAACGGGTTTCTGACGCCCTAAGCGAGCACGTACCTACCACCTACCACCTATCACTTAGGTAGGTACCTACCTGGTATTTAGCAGTGGATGTACCCAACCCCTTCCGGTAGCCTCACTGTACCTACCCTACCTATTTGCCACCCTCCACAAGCGCACGGAATATACGGCCTACCTGGTAAATCGACAGGAAGTTATAGGCGAGCGGCACGCCTACCTTAGGGATAGCCGAGCAATGCGGTGGGCAGACCGTAAACACGTTACATAGAGTCACATAATTCTCGTTTTCCGGACCGTTACCAGGACCCAGCAAACAGTGGTTAAACCCATTGTATTCCGTACATATCTCTACGTAGTACCAGAACAAGAGATCCCGGTCAACGTGTCGGCTAATTAGGCATTTCAGATTGATCCGTTCCAGAAGTCTCCTGAAGCAGGTTCATGATGAGAATACAAACAAGCTGGTACATAACTGTATGTCCTGAGACAACTTGACTCGGGCGTCCAACGTGGAATCACCCGGAATGACAAATGCGGACCCGACGATGAGAACGGCGATAATGTATCCAAATAACCCCAGACCAAGTTAGTTAGCCAATGCAGTGTTGCAGCCGATGGATCGTAGCGACAGTAGCCTCGCGAAGCGCCGTAATAACGCGGCGGCTGACGTCGACGAGCACATTTCTACGATATGTGTGTCCGTATAACCCGCCTGCTCCATTCGACGCATTTGTCAACCAAGCCTACGCCCATCCCATAATTCAAGTCGAAACTACCTACTGTATTCATCCCGCACCGTTCTATCCAACCTCCTTGATTCAACCTAAAGCCAATAACCCACAAACCCAGCACACCATCTCCACACACCAAAACAGAGCGACCCAGTCAACAAGACATCGGTACGGGGAAATCCTCCCGGGTTTTCAGCACCGTGCGGCTACCTTGCTAGTTAACCCCCAAGGCACAGTATAAGCGAGCCGAGCCGCGAACTCAGCCACGGTCCTTTGAACTCTGAAGCTAAAGCGAGTCGTAAGCGCGGCGACATCGAGACACACACGAACGACCTATCAAGAACCTACAGAATCCATGTCTGACTGGCCCGCTCGTCTGTCTGCGGGTTACCAGCTTTTCCCAGGGAGGAGTAACGAAGCAAGGAGCAGAGCGAGCGGCATATCACGCATAGAACAAATGAGCAGACCAATACCGGCTAGAGCAGAGCTTCATATGAATCAACAAGGAGTCCATAAAGGTTTTGCTATCTGATGGAACTTGTGTATATAATGAATCTGTCATTCTGCAGACTTCTTTAAACCCCTAATCTCTTAGCAAACACCGACGTAGTCCAGTGTAAATGTATGATGGCCTCTATTTAAATACGCAGACGAAAAAAATAGAAAGCATAAAACGAATAAAACGAAAAGTAGGATCGGGAGAGAAAAGCAACGAATGCAACGGGCCATGGCCTATATGTCGAACCGGGGGAGGAATCGACTCGGGTCCTGTCAAAGCGTGCCACTTTGTTCTTCTAGTGCGGGAAAACCAAGGAACGCCATTAACCGACGCTATGCAAGAGTGTTTGTGTGTATGTGTGTCTGTAGTAAAGATGAAAGGAGTTCTTGTTTGTTGTATGGCTAGCCAGGTCGGTCAATCTTTGTACTCGTTGATGAACCGATCTCAAACGACGAATGAGTCAGCGGTGAGGGTGTAAGATCAAACGTGACGAAACAAGACCAGACTGGCCGTGTAGTGGTCGGGAACTAGTCATTGCCGGGAGCCTACTTTTAAATATCGAAATGAAAAGTAGATACCGGAATTTCGAGATGCTTCCCGGGCTGCTACTAGAGTGCGATCAAACGTCATCATCATCGCTTTGTCCCTCCTCGTCACCGTCTTCGTCGAAATCGGCTGCCTCATCATCGCCCGTGTCGCTACCTCCGAAATCGAGTTCTTCGTCGCTCTCGTCCCAGAAAGCAGCATCGTCATCGGCGGACTTGGGTGGGGGCGGGGGCTCCAGAGTTGTGGGCATCTCGAATCCCTCGGGGATGTCCTTTTTCGACTTTTCGACGATTTCTCTGGCCTTCTTGTTGTACAACTCACGCTTGTCTCGATACATCACACTGGCATCCACATTGGCGGGCGAGTTGATCTCGGGATCATCCAACAGAAGTAGGACTGAACGAAGGACTGATTCGACGCCTTGGAGAGGGGACCAGCGCTCGCTCGCTTGCTCGCCGGATGTAATATCTTCTCCAGGCGTGTGGAGAATGGAAATGCACAACTTCCCGTCGGGATAGATGTTGGGATGATAGATGGGAACGAGAAATCGGAAGGTCGGCGGCTGATAGGGGTATTCTTCCGTAAAAGTCATCTCGGCCTATAGTAAATGAGTGGGCAGGTCAGGCACACGACTGACATCAGGAAGACCCGGCTCGGGTAGGTCACTCATACGTACCTTAAAATACCCACCATCGAAGGCACTCTCGGAATTCACAACGATAAGACCGAGACGCCATCGAAGAATATTCCCATTTACAAGCTACAAGCAGTATCGTCGTATTAGCTGAGATGACAGATGCCGGAGAGTCGGCAACCTCGCTTACGTCAATGTTAACCCATTTCTCCTTGGATAGATCTTGCATCTCGATCATGAGCCGATGCCTGGCACCGCCCGCCACTTTTGACGACGCCATGATCCGGTGATGTCGGGGGGCTTGACGGCAGAGGGAGGCGGTAGCTGGCCGTGACCGTGCGGATGGGCGTTGAGAGGGGAACTCGAACCGACGTTGGCTGTCGCGTCGCCGTACCTAGGTAGTCAAGCGGAGACTTGAGCAAACGTCTATAATGCGGGTGCGGATGGGGCGCTTCGTGGGTGCATAGACGGTAGCCGGAGGGGAGAGAAAAGCGATGGGCTCACCTTTTAATTATTTAGTATGAGTCGGAGATTCTCTGGCTTGGGCACCTTTGAGTGAACGAATGAGGCCCGAGCATTACCAACTTTATCGAATAAATGCGAATCGGCCAGAAAGGCAGGCAAGTAGGTTATGTATGGACGTGTATGTCGACACAGCCAAGACCCATTTGAGTGCCCTGCAAAAAGTAGAGGCATGCGACAGAAGCGGCCACATAAAGGGCACCTGCCTGACTCGCATGGAAGATGGGTTATTCTCGTTGGGGGGCAGCACCGTGCGTGCACGGACCACACGAACGGTACCAGAAACGGGAGCGACGATGGTGGGGCAGGGGCGTGGTGATAAGATCGGCAGATCCGTAACAGTCGAACCATTCACGAAACTGGATAATGGGTACAAGACAGATACTCCCGCCATAACATCCGAAATACCGCATTAGGACACCAGTAGCGGCCTTGTTTGGGCAATAGTTCCTGGAGGCTGACGGGCTCGCATCATGCTGACTGACCAGGGAGAAGCCATTCTGTCTACCTAGTATACTCTGCCATCCCCCTTGGGTATTGAAGTGACCTCAGTTGGCGTATAGACTTTACACCAGATGTTTCGTTCAATCTAGTAAGCTGGCTATTCGATGACTATTCCAGTGGTAGGTATGAGTGTTCTAGAAGTTATACAAGTGCAGATACCAGCCAACCCGCCGATGGCGCGGGTCAATGTATGCCTGGACTTGAGTGGGAATTGGGTACGCAGTATATACGGTGTCTAACATACGGTATGAAGGTTGGACGAGATTCCGAAGAGAAGAGTCTAAGACCTCTGATTGGTCCTAATAGTTACCTGTAGTTACGGTGTAATCCGCGATTTTAGGCACTACCTATGGGCTGGGCAGGCACAGCCGCCCTGACCCCCCTTACGACCACTATAGTTATAGGGGCATGACCCCCATGGCCGTCACGCTGTACAGTGGCTCGGCGGGGCTCTTTCTCTGTTCCTGGGATTTTCCAAAGTTACTCCTCAAAAGCTCTGCGAATTGTTTTCGTGATACCTACCATATTCGTCCCCAGGCCCGTGATGAATCTGGCATGTGATCGGGTCGGCTCAAAGAACACCGACGTAGCAGAAGACAGGTAGAGGTAGACAAGTCCTTTCTTACCGGTTTAGATGCCGTACTAGTATTACGGTACATTATAATCGCAGTGTCCAACGACTCTCTTATTAATACTGTATCGCGACCAACCATGGCGCCTTGGCATCTCGCGCTGTCGCCAACCCTTCGTATGTATAACCTGGGGTAAGTTACTGCGGTTAGAGTAAGTACCTCATGTGAGACCGACGTGCGAGTAGCTTCACCAAGAAGCGTACGAGTCGGTATACCTGGTGGTGTAACCACTGTATGTACCGAGTATGTGGGCAATTCCGGTCTTTTAGTCTCGGTCACGAGGGGTAGAGAAAGGGTACAATCGGTACCTAGGTACTTCGTACATAGTGGGCATACCGTAGAGCTAGTGCCTGTGTCGCGGTATTTCTGGCACGTTCCAGCGTAAATAGGGCGCTAAAGGCCTTTGGGTAGCGGGTGGCCGACACTGTACGCAGAAGGTACAGGTACGTTACGCCTCTTACCTCAGGCGTATATGCGAGAGTGGGGCCGCAGAGCCAGTGTACGGTGCCTACACTGTATTTAGGTACCCACGCTGCTGTACACCACGATTCGTAGCATGGCAGTGACTTAGGCCGGCCGTTAGCGAAAATGGATTGACACTGTACGCAATGTACAGCCCAAGTACCTGTCTAGAAGTACGTCCTCCGTCCTTTTGGGGTGACAAGGCCGCCTGCCCCCATCCTTGGTCTTTTTGCCATCACCCATTCACCTGTCTGGGTTTTCACATCTACCAACTCTTCCTCTACCCATTGACAACCGCCACGATTAACCCGCACCGGACGTCCAAACCCGGCCATCGCCTCATCCGACCGAACGCTTTTATCGACTGCATACGAACAGACGATTTCGATAGTATTGCTTGCCGCGGGTGATTGATTTGGGCGGCTGTATGCTGGGCGGACTCGGGGACACTTCGACCAGGCAGCTCGGTCGGTTGTGTGGCGCGCAACTTGCCACCGTCACCGCCGCCGCTTGATCTCAACATCACAACTATTGATTCCTGGCACTTCTACGACTACCGCCTCTCTGTTTAGTATCGGCGCCGCTTTTGTTGTTGAGATCCCCATCGAGCGCATCGTCGGTTAGTGACGACCGCCGCCCGTCATCATCGCCGCCTATCCATTCGTTTTCGCCATTCTCGCAACTTCCAACACCGCTTCCGCCGATCGGCATTCATCCCTCGAGATATTCATTCACTCGCCTGACGCCAAATTACTCTTCTCACTACCGACCGCTCATATCCGAATTTAATCCCGCTATTCGATCCCAATGGCAGCCATGTCCTTTAACCCTCAAACGCCTCAAAGCCCTTCCCAGTTCTCCCCGAGCGTAATGGATCAGGGATCGAGCATGACTACTTCAATGACTTCCATCGCCGCCTCCTTACCTACTGTAAGCCACATATCGATTCATAATCACCTTGGCAGCAGTGCTGACGGCCGCTGCTTTAACCCTTCTCACCGCTTCTCACATATCTTTGCTGGCCCTTGTTTACTGACCCTTGTACAGCCCGCGCATAGCGTAAATGGCTCTAATCTGCTATTCGAAAATTCGCACGACGCTACGATGACCGACGTGTCTAATAAGCGCAAATGCTCGTTCGGCGATTCTGGGGCTCACTCGCATAAGAAAGTCCATCTGGACGATCCTCGAAAAATCACGATCCACGATCTACATTTGGATGTTGGCCAAAAATATCTTCTTTGCAGAACTCGTAAGGCTCCTCTAACGTCTCAAGAGTCTCTACCACCCTAGTTATAGGGACTCTCTTTTTGATGCAGATGTTCTTGCGATCTCTAAGTAGTCTAAATAACTAGCACACGGTAGTAATCTTGTTGACACTGTTTTATCTAGCCCATTCTATATCTTCGCCGCGCATGTCGGAAGATTTGTTCGAGAAGTTTGGCTTGACGGGCATCGCCGCCGAGGTTGCTCGCACAAAGCCGAATGGAGAAAAGAATGCGCTACGGAAGACGTACAAGGGCCAAATCAAGACATTAGGCCTGAGCGGTCACTTTGACGTTGTCAAGAAAGAACCGTCTGCCTTCATGGAATTACTCATGGTGGCAGAGGAGGATTGGCAGAACCGTGTCGTGTCTGGAAAAGACATAGAAAAGGGCTTTTCTGCAACCCACCAGGCCAACTTGGCAAAAGCAACGACGATGGCTAGAGGCCCAATACCTAAGGCACTGTGGGACAGTTCCGTTTTGGGAGACCTGGCACCCGGACACGCCTCGAAAAAGACGAATCTGGATCAGATTACATCACGGGCGACGGCCCCGGGCACACCAGCATTATCGACTACAGGTACCCTCCAGAAATCGAACAAAGCACTGGCACCGCAAATCGACCGCGCTCGACGGCTGGGCAAGAAAAGAAGCTACCAAGATAGCAGCTTCGATGGATACGGTGAAGGATACGATGACGAGATCGGCGATTACTCCACGGGCGACGGTGATGACCGGTCCAAGCTGAAGAGGAGAAAACAGGTGCATTCGTCAGATCATCCGTCTTCTAGAAACCTCTTGGCTGATCGGTTATGACAGAACCCGCACGGCCCCTTATTGACTGGACGGACATGAGCATGATACCCAAGGGAAATGAGTTTGGCGACGGCAGAGTTTTTTAATGCAAAGGTGTAAAAATACTTCTGGGAGGCGGCAGGGGAAAGGAGGGGAGGGGGACCCTAACGAAAGCTGACTGAGATGTGTTTATTTTTGTCTCTGTCAAAAGACGGCTTCACGGTTTCTCTCCAATGGGTACTACTGCATAGTTCATGATTTTAGCATGGCGCGGGCGTTTGTACATGAGATATTCTTTTTTTTTTCCTTCCTGCGAGGAGGCTTGTTGTTTTACATCTGTGTGGCCGACAAATTCCCCAAAAAGACGGACGAACGACCCCGAGAAACAGGGGAGGCAGGCAGGGAGGCATAAAGTGCACCGGCTACCTACAAAGCGTGCCCTTTCAGTGAGACAATATAAAGAAAAAAAAATTTAACCCCCAAAAAAACAAACAAACAAACAAACAGAAACCAAAAAGAAAAAGTGTCTTTTTATTCTTTTCACGGGACAATTTAGTGATTTTTGGGGGGTTTACGAAATTATCCATTAGATTTTAACAATTTAGCTGTGTTTTCTCCTTGGGGCGTGGTACTTCTTCCTATTCTAAACGCCCGGCTATTTGCCTCCCCTTGCGACATGCATTCTGCTCAAATTGAATAGTACGTGGGTGGATTCCCTGCGTTGGCCGGTTTCATGGCGCCATATCGCAGAGTGATCGGAGGCGGTACCACCAGTCGCTCTGGCACTCGAACTCGACGCCACAGGTCTTGAACATGCCGCGGAGGAGGTCCCATTCCGCGTCGTCGAAGTGCTCGGACGCGGCCCTGTTCTCGTCCGGCCTGGTGTCGGGTGGCCCGCCGGATATGGAGACCGTTTGTAGATGCGGGAAACCGCCCTCGAGCGCGCACTGCGCGAATAACCTGATGTCCTCGAAGAGGCTCCGCGGCACGTTCACCAGCGTCAGCGTCACGAGAGAGTCCGGCAGCTTCTCGACAAAGAGCCCGCGGTACGGCGTGTCGGGTGTGCTGGTGAGGGCGGAGAGGGCGCCCGGGTTAAGGGTGACGGTCTCGAGACGTGGGAAGTCGCGTAGTGACTCGATGCCCTGGTGCTGCTCGTGCGGGCTGTCCCGCGAGAAATGGAAGATCTCGAGCTGTCTTAGCGTCTGCTTTGCGGGCTCCAGCGCGACGACGATCTCAGCTGGGAGCCTGTCCATGGCCCAGTGAGGCCCGAACGAGATGTACGTGAAGCTCTCTAGGTGACGGCAGTATTTGCAGAGGAAGAGGCCCTCGCGGTGGAACCTGCTCTCGATGATGCGCAGCTGCCTTAGGTTCCGGAGGTCGAGGTCGTAGTCGGCCGTGATGCTGTAACACCGCTTGAGGGAGAGCGAGCGCAGGTTGGGAGAGTACCGGATGATATCCTGGACGTCGGCGAAGTTGAACCGCCGTGATATGCGCTCTTCCTCGATTCTGAGGTCGGTGAGCGACCAGAGGCGGTTTGAGGAGCTCTTGGCCCAGATGGAGAGACATTCGTTGAAACCCTCGGCTGAGCTGGGGACCTTGAATTCGAGGGTCCGGAGGTTGGGCAGGGAACACACTAGTAGTTGGTGCGCGAAGCCACTCCGGCTAGATACCCCCCATAGCATCGCGGAGCTCATGCGGATATTGGAGACGGGCACGCCTAGACGACGGGCGACGTCTCCTAGCAAGGCAGAATCATACTGGGAATACTGCCTGAACAGGTCCTCGCGGTCGTAGTGTTTAGTGTATGCCGAAGTGGTGCAACTCCTGAAAGATGATCAGTCGCAGTAGTTATCTAGGCAGGTTGAATGAGAATAGAGTATGAGTAGTGAAGCAGCCTTCCCTTCCCATTGATGAACCCCACGTGGCTGAAATTCCTCTGTAGAGGGGGCGGCCTACGCGAGGAATTCCGCACGTGATCAGTCAGAAGAAATAAAACAGAATTGAGCATACATCTCAGTGACGACTCTCGCGAGGTGGCGGTTGCTGGAAACGGTACGAATGAAGGCGGACAGGCTCTGGTAGTGCGTCTGCCCGACATCATCGGAGTCAAACGTTTCGAATCTCTTATAGAGGAGGGGCATGCCCAGCTCCCAAAGGAATTTGGAGGTGCGTGACAGACGCGACAGAGTCCTGTTGTCGTTGATATATTCATATATCATTTGCCAGATCTCGGTCGGGAGGTCCATGGTTGCTAGATGGAGCAGGCTATGGTGCGAATGTAGACAATGGAAAACGAGCACCTGTTGCAGAACAAATAATTAAATTGGACTGTAGAGCAAAGCAGAAGTATGAGACGTCTAGTTATATCATGAACACGTCGGATCGGGAATGACTGGCTGTCCTTGTGATAAAGGATTTGTCCGCCGGTTAACGCAAGCAGAGATGTGAGAGAGTGTAGAATACAGATGGTATAAGAATCAAGGAGTCAACTCGGGTGACGTTAGTCGCTCGATCGATCAGCTGCCATCAACCCGATAGACAGATGGACAGATAGACAGGTGGATAGGTAGATGGGACAGATATAGATGGGATAGATAAGTTGGCTCCAGGTTTTGGCTGGTTGAGAGACGGCTGCTGGAAACGCTGTCGGCTACAGTGCCTACCCCTTGGATAGACCGGGCTCCGGGATTCCGAGTGCCCCATAGAGCACAAAGAAGGCACCTGGGCAGTGATGTACCTGCTACGCCATTCCCCGGCGCAAAGGTACATTGCTTACGTACACGGCATGGCACGTCGCCGCGATCGCGTCGCTGTGCTACCCAATTGGGAGCTGGCATCACCGACGGATGGCGACCGATGTACGGTAACTAGCGCACGATTTCACGCCTATCCGAAGCAATTAACGCGTTCATCTCGGTGAACCTCCAGCCCGGTGGCACCGGGAGATGCCTGAGACACGCTAATTGAAACGGCAGACTGTGCACAGGCACAACTATCATCCGCCAGCTGAGCCAGCTGGAGACTAGCCGTCGCGGCCGTCTGAGTCAGCTCAGGTGCACCGTACCAACACGGTCCGGCACCGTACGTGTCACCACATGGCACACACCTGGGTGCAAGCGTAGGCAGAAAATCCAGGCAAGACAAGACACTGTACGAATATTGTGGCTGTGCACGTACGAAGTACTGTATCCAGTTAGCCATTAGGTCTGAAATGAATGATTATCACAACCTCCAACACCACCACAACATATAAGTGACATTCATGACACAAGGCTCACAGACTCTGCTCGACTGTTTGAGCCCGGCAACGCACCTCCAGCTATGAGCTCTTTTACCCCAGACCCTAAGAAGCCGCCCAAGTTACCTCCCCGAGCTGGCAGTGCATCTCAAACCCCCGCTGGTCCTCCCTTTGGAGGCCTCTATAATGACCCGCGCTCATCATCTGCTGAGTCTCTACCCCCTCCGCCAGAATATGAGGAGGTAGAGAGACGCAAGCTTTTAGTAATTTACGTACACGGGTTCATGGGGAACGACACCTCGTTTCAGTCCTTTCCAGCTCATGTGCACAAGTATCTCAAACTAGCTCTCTCTGACAGCCATGTTATTCACTCCAAGATCTATCCGAGGTACAAGACCTACAAATCTATTGACATTGCTCGCGATAACTTCAGTACATGGCTAGAGCCTCTCGAATCCCCCAGGACGGACATCATCCTCGTTGGACATTCAATGGGGGGCTTGCTGATCGCTGACGTTGTGCTGATCGTGGGTAGTTCAAAGCCTACCCCATTAAGCCTTATGGGCAGCTAATGCTTCGATGTAGCCATCCGCGAACCAAGGTCATGACTACTTCAAGCATCGTATCCTCGGGGTAGTAAATCTAGATGCCCCATTACTGGGCATGCATCCCGGTATCGTCGTGGCTGGGATATCAAGTTTGTTCCGGAAGAATGAACCACCCAAAGTGCCAGGCGAGCCATCAGCGCCCTCTGTGTTGAGCCCGGGTGCGGCTGGTCTCCCATCACCAGATCCTTCAATGTATTCCGTGCCGTCCACGGTATCTGGGATGTCAACCTCCCCATCTCCACCGCCTCCACCGCCGCCCTCCATGCGCCCTGCGTTGACTAATGATCCCAATTTCAACTCCAATTTTCCAAACGACGTTCGCATTGAGGAAAGGAACTGGTGGGATAATGTCGTACATTTCGTGAAGAAGCATAATTCCGAGGGTTTAATTGACGCTGCTACTAACCACATCATGTCCCACATGGAGTTTGGCGGTACCATGTTTGACATTAACTCTCTAAAATCCCGCTATGAGCGCATTCGAAGATTGGAGGATGTGGACGATTTACAGCAATCTGAATATTCCCGTACGCCGCGTCAAGTCCGCTTCATTCAGTACTATACAATCTGCGAGGGGTTTCCGAAGAAACCAAAGGGGCAAGTTCTTAAGCAGGACGGCGAAAAGTCTGCCTCGGTTCGTGAGCCTTTAGAGAGCCATCTTTCGCAATCAGCCATATCCGTTGATGGGGCCGGTTCCGACTCTCAACGTCAGACAATTGAGGATGACATTAGGCCCCCAAGCTTATCAAATAGTGAACGATCAAGCCTAGAGCTTCTTAGTCCGGAGCCGATGGCAGACGAACCACAGCTAGCCGTAGGAGGTAATCTCATCGGAACAGAGAACGCACTTCATGACAAGCCTCCCGATTACCTTGATGATAATTCATCCGTTCCAGCCCAATTGGCAGTTGAAGACAAAAGTCTGACGGTGGATGTCACAAACGCAGTAGCTGGTTTAGACCTCGACCTTCCGGCAGTGCCAGAACTACCACCAAAGCCAGAAATGCCCGACTTAGAGAAATACGTGGATAGGGACGCCCGGAAACTAGCAGAAAAGGAGGCGAAGCAGGCGCAGAAAGTCTACGAAAAAGCGGTGAAACACCGCGAGAAGGCTATTAGGGATCGCGAGAAGATAATCGAGAAGCGGAAGAAGAAGCTAGCACAAGAGGCCGAGAAAAAAGCCAAGGAGGAGAAGAAGAAGAGTAAGAAGAACAGTGCCGCCGCCGCGACGACATCTCCCATAGCGTCGACAGAATCGCCGCCTGCTCCGAACCAAGACCCTGTCGAGAATATCTCGGCTCGTATGGACGGGGTACCAGAGTCGCCGGCCCCGGAGTGGACACCAGCATCTCCGGACTTAACCCCGGAATGGACGGAAGACAAAGAGAAACCGAAAGGCGGGGAGAAGACGGAGAAGAGAAGACAGCGGAAATTCTGCAACGTGCCCAAATCTCACGGCCAAGTTGATCCGAAGTGGGTCGGCGTCTTCATGAAGGATATGGACGAGGTGGCGGCTCACACGGGCCTCTTCTTCGCGGGCGAGCATTACGACGGCCTTGTGGGCGATGTCGGGAATACCATTGTCCACTGGGTCCAGACAGATATGAGCAAGCGGGTTATCTACGGCTTGACGTCGTAATTTCCTTAATGCCAAGGCTGGGATCGTGTGTCACTTGGACTGAATTATCCGGAGCTGCTTGGAAGATCGCTTTCATTTCGACTATTGGCCGTGGAACCGGGCAACGAACAAATCATCGAGACATGTGGACAAGTGGTAGATAATGAGCGTTGGGACCGATCCATCAGCATAGCGCCAAGCGTTTGTTAATGAGACGACGTTATGGTATTCTTCATGTTATATAAGACCGTGGTTTTCATGTAGATAGATCTTGTACGGGGTGGCAAAGCGGCTCGGATTTTCTATATCATGCGCAGAGCTGCGCACTAATACATTCAGAGATCCTCTCATCCAATTGGCTCATTAATCTAACCACCGAGGTAATCGTCATCTCCATCGCAGAGCGAGACTACGGCGTGGGTGTTAGACTGTAATTACAATACTGGGGCCAACATCCTTTCTGTCAACCCGTAAAGATAAACCGTATCTACTGCGATACCCGCCGGCTATCATATAACAATAGACTGGTAATTCACGGGTGACATCACCTTATTTCTCACCTAACAAGTGAATCCCCATCATCTGCGAAGTCCATGAACTTACGCAGTTAAGCGGATATCGGTGGACGATGGCTGTCGGAACGCCGACGATTAGCCCTCTCCGGTGTGCCCAAAATGCACTGCCCGATCATAGATATCAAATACGTTTCCATCGGGCTTATTTCCAGTGTCATGCGCTTGGTAACATAGGCCAAGACATATACAATAGCGTCGCTCTGCACTGGATGCAGAACCTATTGTTGTGTTCATGATCCTGTAAAACCGGGTGACCTCCCGTCTCTTCCTCAGATATAGATAAAGGCCAGCATTGCGCCGGAACATATGGTTGCCGCCATACAGAACGGTCAACTCCTCATTACCAGTCATCACAGGAAGGTGCCCCAAACGAGACTAAGGAGCCGAACAGAGTCTCCCGGAGGGGATGGTCACGTTGATGCGTCGCTATATCCCCCAACCAGCACGCAGAATGAGAAAGCCATTCCCTAGATCCTTAACCCATGAGGTAACTATTAACGCTCTGCAATGTAGCACGACTAGGATTAGCCTCAGGAAATGCCATCATAATCCGGCCCAGTCGGATCCTGATCAGACCCTTATTGACATCAACACAATTACTCCGAGAAACATACATCCCCTCGTCATCGAAAAATTGACACGCGAGCGCAAGCGCGACACCAATAGACAAGTCCCGACCAGTCTCGCACGCAATAAGGATTCGTCCAAGACCAGGCTTCGAACCGTTCCCCGCGTCTTTCTCAAGGCATTTCTGTACGAAATCGCATATGGCCGGCAATGCAACCCGCAAGTTACGGCTCGCGAGCTTCTGCTTCCCAATCCCGACTTCCATCAGCACGGGGCTCTTCACCCACGTATTCTGGTCCGTAGTCCCCGGAGCAAAAGTCACCGTGCAAGTCGACGGAAACTGCGAAGCCAAAGGCAGCGGCGCAACAAACAACCAAGGCGCGACCTGAACGGGCGCATCCGCCGCCGGCGCCATGGTCTGGCTAGCAACCAACAGACGAACGAGATCAGGAAGCTCGGACTCAGCGGTCGAGAGGAGCACCGCGGCGTTACTCCAGAAAACAGGCGCGGTTAGCCCTAGCGCCCAGTTCTCGGTATCGTCGCCCGCGCCTTGGATATAGCCCCCCTCGCTCATCTCGCCGCCTGGGACGCGCCGCGAGCTCGTGCAGCAGATCACGGGGTGGAAATCATCGAAGACGTGCTCGGTGGGGACGAGTTGCGAGTCCTGCGTCACCCATACCGGCCGCAGCGGCTTCGCGATATGCCGCCGGAGAGCCGCGACGTCGATACTAAGCGCCTTGAGCGCCTCTACGTGCTCCGGGATCCGGGCCTCAGCCTGCGAGTGCTCGGACCGGGACACGACGTTTGGCGGCGTGTAGAGCCGGTGGCGGTCCGAGGCCTCGGGGAATAAGACCCGGTTGAGCACGCAGCACCAGACGGGCACGGTCTTGCTCAGGGCGTCGGGCATCTGCTTGCCGCGGCGGGTCGAGTCGACGACGATGCAGCCGTCATTCTGACCTATGATGGGGAGCAACTGCAGATTCAACCGCCTCGAGCTGAAATTCCACTGTCCCGTGTGGCCGTCGGTGCTCTTGAAGTACGCCGACCCGGCCTTGTCTGCCGGGTTTATGTACCAGCTCCCGCACCGCTCGTTCGCGATCAACGGGCGGCTGAAGACTTCGGCTACCTCGCTGACGAAGCCGGCGTCTTCTTTGATCGAGCGCAGACGGTTGGATATGGAGAGATTGGCTCTTTTCAGGTCCGAGAGGATGCGGGAAAAGTTATGGTTCGCCTGCTCCGAGAAGATGAGATCGGACTCGGTGGCCATGGTGCAAGGCGATTATTCAACGTTTTGGTCTTTTGTTATTTGTTTTTGGTATCCGCGCATGTTGGTCCCGGGGCCCAGTAAACAATACCTACGGATACAATGTCGGTACGGAAGACATTGCGCAGGATTATCGGCTGCGATACTGTACGGAGGTTGACAAAAGAATGGAGACCCCGCCTGCGGAGAGACTCGGTGGTCATCGCGACAACACCGTGCGGTCCACAGTTTTACTACTTCAACCCCCCGATACCCACTAGGAACCTATACTTATATACCTGATATCAACCCCCGGGGCCGCCATCGTACAGCGGCTCTAATCTATCTGACACTGTGCCGCGGTCAGCCAACGACTTGTCGACATCTTGGCGGTTCTCCATTCTTTTGTCATCAAACCTTTCTTACCGCCTCACTATCTAGACCGGAGAAAAGAAAGACATGAAGCAAGCATTTACCGTAGTCTGCCTTGGATAACGACTAATGTGTCTAAGTCTACACGCTATGATTCAAGGAGAAAAAGCTAGAAATAGGGAAGCGGCCGCTAAACCGGGGGTCCTCGGCGGAGACGCCGATGGGAGACACGGAGCCGCGACTCATGCTCTAGCTGGCGAGAGGCCGGCGCGTCAACAAGCGGACAACAGCGTTTCTCGGAGGGACAACCAATATATAGGACTGTAAGGACTACGATTGGAAGGGATCTTGTTTGAAATTGAGATACCTACCACAGTTACTGAGAGTCGAAGTCCTAGGGGCTCGGTACCCGCGATTATTAATATTATACAACGTGCCGTGGGCGGATTGCGATCGGTCGGCGAGCGTGTCGCGATAACGAACTAACGCTAGAAAAGACCACCCGGAGGAAGCCGAGAAGCTTGGCAATGGGATAACGCCGCCACGCCGAGATCGCATGACAGTAAGCGTGCCGGCGAGACGGGCCTACCGGCATTCCCGGCTTAGGACTAATAAGGTCATGATCCGACGATGAAGCCGAGGTGTTCATCGTAGCCTTCGGCCGGGTTCGCGGGTCACAATGGTTTGCGAGGATTCCAGCAAACGCCGCGCCTTTGACATAGTCATCCGGTTCAATTCAGATCAGATACAGCGGGAATCATCACATGCAAGATGCATTTAAATAACGTGGGACATTGCACATGTGCATCATCTATGGGCCATGATTTGGCATGGAACAAAACCAGCACGCTGCATGACTGCACTTTAACTGTCATAGACATCCACGCCTTGTACGAAGTCAATCCAGAGCGTTGCCAGAGTGATACCCGTTTCACATACGCGTGAATGCTTGATCCCTGCTGACAGTTCCCGGGGGGAGCCGGTAGTGAGATGCTGATGCCCGGACTCGTTGGTCAAAACAACATTCGGTTCGGAAGCAACTAAGTCATTATATTGGACTGTCCGTGGGACTCTCGGCCTAGGACTTGCCACTCGGTAAATCGACGGGGGTCGCTGTTGGGATTCGTGATTAATATACGGATCTCTGGCGTGTTACTTCGCGATTGGTTAGTCATCTCAGCACAGGAAGTGCCACGGAGGCATCTCCTCGTAAAATATTCCGTACTGCATAGATAGTTCACAGGTATTCCCGATCTCTTGAAGACGACGCGGGATATATCATACTTGGTCGGCAAGGGGTTCATGAGTGATTACCGCGCACCGCACTACGAGCTACGATTGCTGCCCATATCGAACGGGCACATGTATTCGGTTAGGATCAATCCCCAGAAGGCCGGATCCGGCCACTTGACTATGCACATTCAAGACCATGTCGATTCCCATTATAGATTTCCGATGCAATTGCTTATTGAAGAGGTCTATCTTATAGGTACCGGGTACACAAGCCCACGGGACCTCAGCCTTACAAGTTTGACATTTTTCGATCTTCACGACAACGTATCCCGAAGCAATGCATTATAGTCATTGACCACTCGTGGCCCAGAGCGGTCCCATAAAGGCGCCCCCAATCATGCTCAAATTATTACGTGTGTTTGATTCCCCTCTATGCTTTCCGCAATCGTGCACGTATTATAAAGGGTGTTCTGTTTCCCCTTTCGGTCGACCTCCAACCCCTTGCTCGGTTCAAAGTCGGGTTCATCCACAGGCGACGTCCGCCTTCACGAGAACCGAGTAATCAGCTTCCTTCTTCAGTAGACTAGGCGTAATCATCAGGTCGACCACACCCTTTGTTCCGAGCCTCTTCGCCATGTCCATCAGATTAGCAGCGTAAGCAAAGCTATGCATGTGAGCGCTACCAGGCTCGTCATGCATAAGGACAACGAAATTAGACCTGTCAAATACAGCGCTAAGATCTGCTGCCTCTTTGACGATATTGTGCAGCTTCGTTTTATATTCGCTGGCGTCCTTATCCTCGACAACAGGCTCGATCTGCTCGAGGATCTTTTGGGTGACTTCGTCGACGAGGCTTTTGTCGACTGGGTAGGTACTGTCCACTAGAGCCGCGGTGCGAATGCGCCAGGCATTGAATTCCGCATCCGGCACTTTTTTCCATAGCAGGGCCCCCACTTCGCCAATCTTCCGGCTAACGTCGCGACCGTATGCGCGGCAGAAAATGTCGAAGAACCGTAGAAGATATCGCCAGATGAATGCGCAGAATATGAAGTTGGGCAAGCCCGTTGTGTTTGTGTAGCTTTTCCAGTGGGGGGAAAGCGCCGTCAAGTCGCGCTGGCACGCTTCCGAAATTGATTTGGGATCGAATGTATTATCAAGGTATTCCTGCGAGAATTTGCTGATCCGGCTTCGAAGTTGGTTCCATCTATCCACGACCTCATCCTGGCTCAGCTCGAGAACGGGTGCCGAACTTGACAGAGCGAGCCTGGCTTCCAATGTAGCGCATAGTTTGGTCTTTTCGTCGAGCTTATTGGCCAGGCTGGCGAAATCCGCCTCGGCCTTCATCATTTGAGCGCGCGTGATGGGTAACAATTCATCCTCATTTGCATTCTTCTTGCTTATCAATGTCGGCAGGCTTTTGCGTGCTACACCGTTCTCTGTGCTTTTCATTGCCAGATTCGCAGGTGATGTCGGCTGATTGACCGCGCCAATGACGCCGGACGGCATCTGATTTTGGGGTGCCAGAGTCTTCGCCTCGAGATCTGCAATCCTGGCCTCGAGGGCCTGCTTCTCCTGTGACCATGCTTTCGTATTCTCAATGTGATCGGCTCGTAGTTGGCGAAACTTCTTGTCCCGTTCGGTGAGTGCGCCCTGGGTCTCAGCAAGCTGAGACCGGAGAGATTCCATTTTGAGCGCAAATTATGGTGATTATGATGGTGTTGATGGAGGTGATGATGATGAGATGTGGGTGATGATGTAGCAGAAATTGCAGGACTGGTGTGAGTGACTGTTGGGATTTTGCGGAGAGAGTGGGAAAGGGCTCATGATCAGATTCAAATAGCTGGCAGCAGCACGCACGTATAAATAAGGGAAAACCTATGAGCGAACAACAAGTCTTTATGTTTTATTTTGAATCACCATTCATCGGCGATGCAATCCCAGTGTCCTCCCTCTTTGTTGCTGCGGCGATTAGGATTGTCCCCACGAGCAGAACGAACTCTCTCTTTGTTGTTTACATCAAGTAAAGCGCGTTAGACTAAAGAGCTGAACGCTCAAGGAATGCGTGAGCCGACGGGTTCTGACTTTGCGGTGGCATCCCTAGCATTACGCTTTCACGGCACATGGTGCGCAGCAGAATGGCGGTGGTGAGTTGCGCATCGTGCGTGGAACTACCTGCTGAGCCAATTAGTCGAGAAACCTTCCTCCGTGATCTTAGCCCCAACTCACTCACATCATCCTCAGTCGCCGGTACAACTGAATGCAAAAACTAGCCTGCGCAGCATGGAACGGCGCTGTGATGGGGACGCGCGATGAATCAAAAATTGATGAATCCCAGAGTGGAGTGGCCGACAAGCGCAGTGTCTCGTCGCATTGGAACCTCCAAAATATGCCCAGAGCCAGTTAATGCACTTCCAAATTTGCATATAGCTGTATAAATGAATATTAGGTATGCATTCCGCCCAAAATACCCCCTTATATGCATGGTATATGTAATTATGCGCAGACAAATGGGTCTCCAACGCAGTGACGTAATTTCCAATGGTACTGAGAAAAGGAGAATAATCTGGCAGACTTGAACCAGGCCGAACCCGGCGAATATAACATTTCGACACTGCACTCATCATGAAACAACCACGACAGCGTCATTGATGTTGTAATATAGAGTCTGTCAGAAGTCCGCTACATGCGCTGTACATCCAAGCCAATCTTAAAGTTTGTTAGGTAAGGCGTTGTCTATAAACCGCACATTGGCGCGTCACTCATGATGGCTTCAAGCCGACGGGTTACCGGTTCTCTGTTGGCTCGCCCAACAGTAATGCGCGTGTCAGTTATTGTTCCTTGGATACGCTCGAGTATAAACAAGTTAAGGTCATCGGCGTTACCTCCGGATAACTCGCCGGGGGGCAGTCGGGACAGCTAATCTAAGACACAGTGACGGTCCAACGATTCCATGATGATAGAAATGGTTCCGCGGGAACGGGGCGGTGACATGTGTTATCTGTGTGTGACGGAACGGATATATAAAGGTCACGATGCCATCGAACAGAACATTGTCCCCATTCCGAGTATTTCAACAAAATACTCAAAACACTCATCCACGGCTCACTCTCCAGAACAAAAATGCAGCTCTCCGCCATCACCACAGCCTTCGGCATGCTCCTAGCCTCTGCTCCGGCCTTCACCAACCCAGTTAAGGAACTCCTCCAACGCCAGGTTTCTGTCATACCCTTACCAATCTCGATCTTCGGTTTAGACTATGATGCCCCCATTAGCACGTATCCCATCGGCAGTCTTTGCACGGGCAGTAGATATGCCTGCAACCCAAACTGCCCCTATATTGTAAGTTAGGACGGGAGTCTCCCAATCCGAGACGCCAAATGCCCAAGAATCTGAGGAGACCTCAGGAGTCGCTAGCAAAGGATTCACTTACTCAGCTCAATGCCCTTACAGAGCCTATGTCTCCATTGCCTCGTGCCAGGCGCCCACTTGCGCCAGTAACAAGGCCGGCGGTGCGATTCGTGCCTGCTGCCCCTAAGAGGTAAGGTTTGGAGTTAAAACTCCCCGGATTTATGTATATGATGGCTGGCGTTGGAGTTGTCCGAAGAGGATGAGTTCGGGCATTGATCCAACTCTTTTTCGAAAAAGTTCGCCCTTTTCTAGTTATTTATTATCAAGGAGATAGGTTGGGAATGTAGGTCTGCGAATCTCAGTGACTGTCCAGTCTCGCGAATAGGTACCTAGATAGTTACCTACTATCAAGGATCTACGCATCGCCATACTCCCGTTTCTTTGAAATTACGCCTGTACTTTAAGACCAGTCTAGTCCCCTAGGTAGTATCTTTAATCCCCTGGCTAAACGCAAGCTGTCCACCTGCCACCTACTTCTGGCCATGACAGAGAGGGGACCGCTTTCTCTGGTGCAACCCTATCTCCGAAACATGTCTCGGGAGCTCGGGAGCTATGTACCTACATATCAGCCCCGGCGCCCCACCACGGAACGGCCCGGGGCCGGAGAAAGGGTAACCTAGGACTTATCGATGCTAACCGAAGACTCATGTCGCATAATTAGGGGTTGCGAGACGCTGGAGATCAGTGTGAGACCAAGAAAACTACAAACTAAGGATCATCCCTATTGCACGCTATCGCATGCATATTGTGTGATTTAAACAGCACGGCGGTCATGGCATGGGGAGCGTTTACACCGAGCGTCAATTCTACGGGCCGACCTTCAGTGAATACACGGAGGCGTGTAGATGAACACGTTGCCGATATAACACAGTATCACCAAGAACAAAGAGATAATCAGATGATCCGAGTACAAGATATCAAGAAAACAAAGCAAACACCAGAAAAAAAGTATTTTGGAGAACCACCCCTCCGCCCCTAACAACAGGCCGAATCGATCCCGCTACCTCTCAGTTCATAGCTATAAGTATCTGCAGCTGCTACCACTATACCACCGAGAGGCCACGGGCTCCGGATTACCTGCTGAGTCCGGAAGCACTACCATATGATTCGGTATATATGTTTGGTGGTTGTGCTACGTGCTACTCTTGTACTTAGGTGCCCTTTTCTCAGAGCCATTGGGGGCATACCTGGAGCTTAGGCAATCGTGCTGCGCCCCTGAGACGGTATTGAGACCGACCTGACCTTATAATTCCGGACTCTGGAAAGAGATGGCGATTTAAAGGAGGCGTTCTGTACTTCAAGGCCTAGCATAGGACTCGTGAGAGTTTATTAACATGCGTTACTACCATGATATATCCTACCCGTATTGCCTACATTTGGCGTCGTCTTAGTGAGAGAAAAGATCACGGGTGCGAAATCTTAGCCGCCAGGCTCTACCCGATAATTAGGGAGACATCGTCTAGAAATAACAACGGGAATCGTTCGGCCCATACGAGATCCACGTACCCCTTTCCATGACCATTACTTATGTCACCGACGCCGGAACCTTTATAAATCATAACCAATTATGAACAATGCCAATGACCTATAGAACATATATATACCTAAAATCATCCTACCTGCTCCTCTTAGGCAAATATCTAACGTGGGCCGGGCAATTGCTGTGATCACCCCTAAAGCTATCCCGTGCCGGGATGACCTCGCCGCTCTGTAGGCTGCCTACGACGAAAAAGACATACCAGGCCTCATGCAGCACGGCATGCCGGGAGCACTTGAGTACAACGCGAGTACCACTATACTCTTCCAGCGCGGCCTCAATGTCAGCCAGGGCATATGTTTTCGAGGAATCCGGTTCGATCCCGACCCGTTTGAGGGCAGAGTACGTATCCAGCCTCCGGAAGAGCGAGAAAGCGCGGACGAAATAGTCGACTACTTCCAAACCCGGCTCGTACGCCTCACCGTAACAAGATGGTGCGAGCGTGTTGACGCACGAGGCGTGCTTGTTGTATTCATGCGCCCAGAGATGTTCGTTTGTGCCACTGTTTTCCAATTAGCGGTGAATTCTTGCGTATAATAGCTGCAAGTCCCTTCCACGCGATCTCGCTTCTGCTTCTGCGCCTATGGTCCCCAGAACTACGCTGGCGGCGATACAATACGACATAGCACGGGGCAGACCTTCGAGGGATCGGTAGACTTACTAGCCGGCAACCCAGTACCGATTCATACAAGCCAAGAGATCGCCCTGGTCGTATTGTTCCAGCACGGCCGTGATGTTCTCGAATCTGGGCGTCATGCCGCAGTATTGGTCGTAGGAACCATCGCAGCGATCGGGCCTGTCATCTAAATATCAACACTTCATATTCCCCATAGCCCTATAGCTTCAGCCCTGTTTGGCGCTCAATAGAAACCCCCTAACTCCAAAATGTGGGAGAGTGCAAAACATACCAGAGCCCGTGGAGAGTCCAGTCCTCCTCCCCTCCTTCAACATGCGATTTGTCATCCCAGAACTGCGTCAGTAGCAGCCGACCGCCAGGATTAAGAAAGCAGCAAGAATCCGCCCCGGAATTCCTACTACAGCTTACGGGCCCGTCAAGCGGGCACGAAGGCGCGCTGCTGAGGGGCTCATATGGCGTTATGCCACCGAAGATGGGCTTCTGATCATAGTCCGTAGTATCTTCGTATGGGGGGACGACGGGCGATTGGGAAGTGCCGGCATGGTCTGATCCGTAGAAAGACGGCAGAGAATTCGGTAAGTCATCCAAGAGACTGCCAAGCAGTGATGCCTGTGAGAAGAACCTGTTTGTGTAGGCGAGAAGTGCGCGCAGGGACATGGTTGGCGCCATCGTGGAGGATAGCGATGGCGAGAAGAGTTGAGAAGGGGGTTTCAGATGCGACCCAGGATTAATAAAGGCGGAAGATCATGGGAATGAGATCCCTCACCGTCACGAGCTGTTGTTATGGCAGATTGTTAGGTTAAATATGGTCTGTAGGTGGTAGATAAGCATCCTTGAGCCGGCAAGGTTTAGATAGAGGATGAGCAGCTGACTCTGACGACGGTTACCCTATACCATTATAGGGGTCTCTACAGGCTCCAGTAGGGAGTGGGTACCTGTAGCTTAGCACCGTACGGCGTGCACTGGGTTTGCGCATGTGACGTCGTAGGCAGCTTGGCACACAGGCTGAATACAAGCCCCACACTCGAGTTACCTCCCTGTGTCTTGGTGTGCTGAAGTTGTGTTGCTCCGTGTGCGTTACACGGTATTATCGGAAGTCATGAGGCGTTTAATTGCCTAGCGTCGTGGGATACCCCGCGTTATAGCATAATTATAGCGGCTATAGCCTGTGAAGCTCTGGCACCGGAGCCGTTGGCAAGATCTGCCATGCCATCATCCCGACAGCTATGCAACACTCCATCAATCATGCTTGAATTCACACCAATCAAGCAAACACGGAGATGGAGAGCAGCGCTGTGAGGAGGGTAAGGCTGAAGCACTGAGTGGTGAGATCGACAAGCATCCCGACATGTGATTGATCCAGGTGATGAGGCACTGCACATCGCTGCCAGCGGTATGTTCTGTCACCGGATTCCTCAATATGCAGGGGAGAAAATGGGGTATAGGTGCGTGTACTTCGTCCAGCACGTCAATCACGTACCTGCACACCGACTACCAACATGTGATGGCGTTCTACCTTGGAGTTCTACCTAATAAATACGGGTCGCCGCGCTTCCGTGCCGACAATGCGGCCCGGAGTCACGTATTCATAATTCAAGGTCAATATAATGGTCAACATCCTGCTTTATCGTTGATGGAGATGGACTCATAAATTGAGGTGATAAGAGAGAGCCGTTGCAGGTGAGAAGCTGCAAATAGCCAGGCAATCCCCGATGGGATCTCTCCCAGGCCCAGACACGGACGTCCGAAACAAGTCGCCAACTAGGTACCAATGAGCAGGGAACATCTTTACAGTCTTTGGAGGTCTTCTGGGAGCTATAAATTGGCTTAGTGCTCAGCCAAACAGAGTTACCCCGGAATGCCGAGGCCATGCTAATATTACTCAGCAATAACTAGCACCGGCCTTACGTCCGAACATCATGAGATCTGCACCGGTGGTTCCCGTTCACGCAGTAGTTGCGGTCGTTGGTCCACAGGAGTCCTGTGCTGTCACAATAGATGCTCTGGAAGCCCGAAGTTGACGCAGTACTATCGTCGGTTATCTCTGCATACTATGGTGCGCCGATATACCTCATCGATACTGTTATTCGGAGCCATGGCGGTATTTGGGTCCGCTGACAACGCGATTGCACTTGCGGCCGGGAGGAGGAGGACTTCGAACTGGGAAGGCTCTGTTTAGTTTTACGGCTAGGACTATTTATGACGGTGACTTGTTATATTGCCCTCATGTTTGATGCTGATGCCGCCGGTGGACCTCTATGTTTGCGAGCCAGTATCTAGAATCGTGTTATTTGGCGAAGGGCTTGAATGAAGTGCTTGTGCTATGGCTACGGATAGCTGACAGCAAAACATTTAACGTCGGTGGGATCGGTGAGGTGAGAATTTCGAATTGGCTTGTCACGCATATCTATCGCCGGTGCTTATAAGATTCTCCATCTCATGTAGGACATGTATTAAACGCACCGAATTAAAGGCATCTCCTTTTCTTCCGATCAGCGTTTTCATTCAGATTCAACGGCCGTTCGATCATGGGCATATGGGCATTTTCAGTCATTCCCATTGCAGCTCCGATCAACTATGTGTAGCGTTCAAGCATATATGTGAGTTAGACGTAGGGGATGGGGGAAGATTCTACGCTGTTCCCCGAATAAATAGGGGAATAAACATATTCATGTCATATACATCGCAAACGAGCTGACAAAACGACAGAAGAGATGAGATGACCCGTGCTCGCTTAACCGTCCTACCGAAGCCCAATCTACCACGGCGACCAGGCAAAGTTGCTTGGCTATCTACCTAGGTACCTATGTAAGCAAGGTTGAAGCTATCAGGCAGTGGTATCAAACATATAAATGCCAACACTACGATGTTCCTACAAGCTTAATGGTGTAGTGGTGAAAGCCTCCCAGATAGATACTGGAAACTTGAAAGGCCTCGCTACCTAACCACCTCGTCCCTCGAAGGACCAGGGTTCGATTCACAGCGGAGGCGTTCAAAGAACACGAGTTTATCTCGAGCTTTGACTGCGCGCTCCTCAAGACACACAAACGGCTGTCCCTGGCTTGACTAATCCATGGGTGAATCGAAGTAAGCTATAAAGGAAACAAAGCGTTTCTTTCCCGGCAGAAGCCGGTTTTCTTTTGTTTTTTCTGTTTGTTTTTTTTTGGCTTCCCCGAAGGACCGGCCATTCGGCAGCCCTGTTTAGATATTCGACGACCGCCAGGTCAGAGGTGCCTCGGAAAGGGATGATACTCTGGAAACCGGGTAAACTAGCTCTTCTCCCGGCCATGGCACTGACTCAGTATGTTTCTGTCGGGATCATACAGCCACACGGCCACACGGCAAAGTTATTCCCCATTGCCTTCAAAGGAAAACAATAAACGCCGATAAGACTCCCTCGATCTTGAGTCGAGAGGCAATACCAAAGGATCACAGAGTTGTCAATTTTGAATTACTATTAATTTAATATATTTGCATTGTGGGTAGGCGGTACACATCCAGAGATCCTCACGGCCAATCCATCCGCTCTCCCACCCCATCCCGTAATAAAAAAAAAGCATTCGCTACCTGGACCTCGGAAAAGCACCAATCAAGACCTTCTGATTCCGGGCGTCCTCGGGGTGGATCCCCGACTCCAAGAGCTCCGGCACCGTGGCGATTGGGAAATTATATTTATATGCGAAATCCCGTTCTTCTCCGGGGGGCCGAGGCGGCAGCGGCGGTGGTGCCGCCGAAGACGACGATGACGGAGCAGCGTCGCCTAATGTTGAGGCGGAGAGCGTCTCGAGGACGGTGGAACGGAACCCCTTGTCCAGCCTTTGCGCCGCTTTCAACGCCGGCGGCGGGAGAGACTGCGTATTCCACCCTTGCTTCTGAATCGCCAGTACGAGCTCCTGCACCCGTCTGTGCTTCCGCCGCCTGTCGACCTCCACACACGCCCGAACAAAGAGAGAAAATCGGAAAAACCTGCCGTGGATTAATTCGTCAGCCCCCACGAGACACATCTAACGTCGCCATCTCTCCACAGGAAGGGGGCGGCAAACTTACACCAGGGAGGCAAGCAAACTGAACTGTGTGAGCGCCACAATAAACCAAAAGTAGGGCGCTCTAACGGGAAATGCCCATATAGGCTCTCCAGCCCACTCCCATGCGAATCCCTCGATTTGCATGATCACCGCAACAATATGGGCTAGCCACAGGACCAGCTCAACGCCAACGTGGGCGCCCGGGTGGATGCCCCTGGCGATATTATTCCGTACTCCTATGGTAATGAATTCTGCTATGTCCCATATCGCAGAGGGCCCCAGCTGTGAATCATCAGCATTGACACGGGGACGTCGAGTTGAAAAACGGTGGGAAAGCTACTCGGGGCAGGGCAAAGCCAAGCTCAGCCGAAAAGAGACTTACTATAAGATAAGCCGGGAAGATCCATATTTGGAAATTAGTATCAGACACCTGGAGGGCGACAAGCTCTCCTATATCGGCCAGTGTGAGCGCCAAGCACAGCGACCGCAGAACAATCTTGGTGATATCCCATTTCCTCTGGCTATGAACAATCGGCAAGTCCGGCAGGCTTTCCCGGCCGGACCTTTTCTTCTTTTCCTTCGTCAGCTCGCCCATCATGCATGCGGGTCGCCGTCCGGTTGAGTGCGGGTGGTGCTCGAGGAGGTTTCGGAGATGGGGTCGGCGCCCTCGCGGCTTCGACGCCTGCGACCCTCCGACACGGCCTTGGACGTTCCTTTCCCGACAGTTGAATCCGGATCGTCGGTATCGCTCGTTAATTGCGGCCGGGCGCGCCGCCTTCACGGCTCATCAGCTCAGACAGGCGGGAATGTGATTTGATACGGCGTCCAGCTAATCAATGCCCAACGTGAGACCCTGGGTCGTGGTCTCAATCTCCTTTTTTTCTTTTCTTTTTTTTCGCTTTTTTTTATCGCGCAATTGCGTTTCTTCCCGACTTCGTCCACGTCGTAAAATGTCGCCTTGCAATCACGATGTTTTCCTTCGTCGAGGCTTGGCGCGTTGATGATTTCGTATCGCTCTTGGGTGTGCACCCGTCGAACAGAACGGCAGGGTGAGGGAAGGGAAAAAAAAGGCCGCTTAGCCGCTGCGGTGAGAACGACTCCAATTCAGAAGTCCTGCCTACTTGGGTTGCTTTTAGTTACACTGCCTACCCAACCTTACCGTACCTGGTGCGCTGAGAGTGGGAAGGATTCTTCTCCACAGCCTCAAAATAATCAATCAGGGATCCCGGAGTGGTTACTGCCCGGCCAGGGTGGTAGTGGTATCTCCCGTATTGTATACACAGCGGATACGCGTGCGAGAATTACTTATACCTATTAATATCTGTCAGATTTGAGAAACAGCCACTTTTTTCATACTCGGGATCTTCGTTTGAACATACCTATGCAGTGATTGCTACTCAGACAAAAACGCCAAAGGGGTACATGTAGTTACCCAGCATCGGTCTGCTCGTCTGGAACCAGGAAGTACTTCGTAGATAATTGAAATGGCACAGCGACAGTGGATCGGCCGGCAATAACCCAATCTAGTGCTATGGGAGACTACATAGTAAGCAATGAACTGTTGGCTTCATACTAAGGTCCGGGTCTTGGGGACCATATTATATTATACTAGGCCCGTCTAGGCAGGTTGCCGACGTGATGGATGAATTGTCGGCGATCGTAAGGGCTTTGATCAGTACCTATTTGGTGTGTAGCTGCTTAGGTAGTGTGCTACCGGCACGTCAATTACCGGATGGCAAGGACCAAGTCCTTGACCGTGATGCGGTGACGTCTAAATAAAGCCGAGACAAGCATGGCAGGCCAGCAGGGTTCGTTATAAAACAGACACGACAGGCTCGGAATGGGAGAGGAAGAGAAAACATCTAAAGTGCCATCTATCGATCATCCACGACGGCTAATCTAGAAGATAGGATATACAAAGGAATCCGACTGAGCAAAAACAAGCGTAGCTTGGAGAAAACCGTCCAGGGTGTCGCGTGCTTGATCGTCTATTGTTCCAACGCCACGAAAATGTACCGTACTCGAACCCAGCACCACGGCGCTGGTCGATGCGGATTGGGAACTTATCCGCAAGCCAACAAGGCCTTATCGTTCTAAACCACCTCCCAATCCATCGCATCAACCATGAACTCCCAATCTTCCGAATTGGCGGTAAAGTTTGTGGGGCGATTCTGCTGGGGATCTGGGCTATGTTGGCGTACAAATTTGTCAGCAGCATCAAATGCCCACTCGAGCGCTAGCAAGATGGTCTGCAAAATCTCTTTAAGATTGTAGGCCTCTAGGGGCGCGGGCATAAAGCGTCCATGGTCGTCATTGTCGGCATCCTTCCATCGGTTCCTGAGTTCCTTTGCGCGCCAGAGTTGCTTTCGAACAACCGGCTGTCCCAGCGTCTCATGGAGGGGATTTTGAGGATCATCAAGTGCCAATAATACGTTCTCGTGATATCGGTGTGGTTGAGAACGATCACGAAAATTAGCAGGGTGATTGTTCTGCTCAACATCGCCAACTCCGTGACCATTGCCGTTCATATCGGCTTGAGAGTAGACAACAATGCCGTAGACGCCCATGAGGTGAACGAGAGCTCGCTCGATCAGCATGTAGAACTCGTGGAAATCAAGTTTGAAGTGAATCTCATTGGCGTCGCTTTCCTGCTGTGGCTTGCCAACCCGATCCACAGCGATCATATAGCCAGTCTCCAGAAAAGGGATCTTCCATTTCAGGCGGGCTGCGATCTTCGAAAACCGTGCGAGTTGCTGTTGTGGAGACGAAGGTTGATCGTTGCGAGAAAAACGGGAGAACACATCGGCGGATGACGAGGACGGGGCATGCTGCAATGAAGCCGCGTCAGGACCTGCGTCATGAGCACCCGCACCCGCAGCCGTGAGGGAAGGTGTGAATTTAGAGGCTGTAGCAGACTTGTATGCCCAGCGAGACGCCGCTAGACCGGCGAGCGTGGGCGGCATGATAACGAGAATTTTCGGGGCCAGATATGTGAAACAGTATCAATGCTGGTGATATCAACTCATGATTTCTACGGCAAAAAGGACGGACCCAAAGAAGTATGGATGGTCGAAGAGCCCGGTTCACGCGATCGAAGATCGCGCGTGGAAGGTGTGGCGAAAAGAGAATATCTTCTGACAATGCTGTGATGGGGTTGCTGACGAGTATTCCATTTTACGTCGGTAGGTATGATTTACTTGCGCGATGTTGTTGGAAATATGTCGTAGCGCGATCAAGGCAGACCAACGGGATTGAACGCGATTAGGAGGGATATTGGAGGTACGTCGTACTTGAGTACGTACTGGATGATGGAGATGTTGCTGGTAGGTAGGGATGATAATTGTTAGGTGCTTTCCTCTTCAACATGCATTCTCTTGGTTCCCGCCAGGAATAACACGTGGAATGGTGCTGACCCGTCGAAGCCGGACTGTTGGTAGAGAGACAATAGGAAGCCTTCCGTCACAGCACAGCACAGGGTAACAATTACGGTCGGGATAGGGAAGACGCATCTGAGGCGCATCTGCGGGAAAAGTGCGGCAGGTACCATTACATAATGGAGTACGAAGTACACAAGGTAGCATCGTTAATGGCCTGTTGGTCGGCCACTTGTATTGCTCGGCCATCCAAGGGCATCTCCCACCCGCGACTCCTGTTGTATAGGCGGGTGCCGCCCCTAGATGATCGAGATATGCTGTAGGCCGGCCATGTTAGTTTGTATGTAGGTACATTGCAGAATGAGTGAAGGTGCGAACCGAGGTTGTCTCTCTGGTACTTGCCCGCTCCCATCCCACTTTCACATCATCGGTAAAGACCCACTCAACGCGGTTTCCCTTCCAGCCCGTTCCCGCCGTTCGATGGTGGGGCCGCTTGGCGCGGCGACGGAGAGCCCCAGGGGCATTGAGAAGGCAGGTCTTCGGTATCGAAGTTGGAAGGTTCATTCGTACTTATTGATAGACCTAAGAAATGACCTTGTTCCTTCCCATCAGTTACGTACGTAGTAGCTCTGAGTGGCTGCGGTGTCAAGGATTCCCGACGGTTTAAACGTGCCCCAGTCGTCCTCACGACTTCCGCTCCCCAGAAGGATGATTGTTGACATCATAGCCTCCTGTCGAAAGCTTGGCAGCCCCGAGCCGGGTCCTTCTGAGACGAAACATCTCATGCCACCGGAGACGGGTCCTGAAATAGGTAGGCACACATCAGTAATCACCCAGGAAATCAACTGAAGTGGGGGGAACAGGCAGCACCAGAAACATCAGTGAATTGTCTGCGGAGACACATTCTGCCGCCGTTCAAAGACGTTCGTCTCTCGACTCGCCAATACCATAGGCAGCTCAAAGGTATTAACAAAAAGAATACTTGTATATATCATCAACGCTGTTACCTACTTGCCTATGTACAGTATTTATTAGTAGTTCCTTACTCTGTAATAAGCGATCGAAGTAAGCACTCATTTAGCTCTAAAAGTCAGAGATGCACAATTGTCATTGCCTGATGTCTCAGCAATCGCTACTAGCGCCATCACCGCCAAAGACAAGCTGGGTAGTTGGAACTGCTGCCGATACATAACGTTATTGGCCTATACATGGGATAACATATGTACACCACGTATGCCTCTATATTGTATTCCATATATCTAGATCCGTCCGGATAGGGCGTCGTCATTCTGCCGCTTGGAGACCAAGTTTACGGCAAGGTACTTATACATATAGAATCAACGCACGTGGATTAGGTACCATATGGCGTTAATTACCCCATTGATCGGCTTACGCTACCAAGAAGCCCGGCCACTCCACCCATGACAAGGGGACAACGACCCTACACGGTGGCTGAACAATTCGGTAGGCCAAGCATTACGATTAACGCGGTAGCTTGGATAGGTGACGCAGCTGAACCGAACGGTAAGCTGAGGTCCCTCGGCAGAATTACCTAGCTCGTCCCATCCCTCACCACAGCATCCACCATGTCCACAACAAAACCAAACACCGAAGATCCCACCATCAAATCGAAAGCCACCGGCACTGCGGAAATACCCCCCCAGGGCACAACCCAGGGCGCAAAGTGCAAGAATGCTTGTAAGCAGACCGTCAACAGGAGAGAAAAGCAAGCGCGACGAGACGAAAATCACTGACGAGCAATCAATCTCCCAGTCGCAGAACTCATGGCCCCCAAGCCGAAGCCACCACACGTATCCCGGGCTCTAGCCTCGATGTTCGGTGCGCGCGATGCGCTGGGCGCATACACAGCAGACCCAGCGCGCTTCCCGCCGAGCCGCGTAATCTACCACAACGAGTCCTTCGTCGCAATCAACGACCTGTACCCGAAAGCAAGCGTGCACACCCTCCTCCTCCCGCGCTCGCCCCACAGCCGCCAGCACCCGTTCGACGCCTTCGAGGACGTCGAGTTCCTAACCGCCGTGCGGGAGGAGGTCACGCAGCTGAAGCGTCTAGGGGCGAAGGAGCTACAACGGCGGCACGGCCCGGACAGCGCGCAGGACAAGCTGCGCGAGGGCGTTCTGAACGGCGACGTGGAGTGGGAGGACGGGGCGCCGCTGCCGGCGGGCCGGGACTGGGAGAAGGAGTTCCTCGTCGGCGTGCACGCGCACCCGTCCATGAACGACCTGCACGTGCATGTGCTCTCGCGCGACATGGTCTCCGAGAGCATGCGCCAGCGCAAGCACTACCAGTCCTTCAACACGGGGTTCCTTGTTCCCATTGCTGATTTCCCGCTGGCGGCTGATGATCCCCGGCGGAATCCCGCGCTCACCAGCTCGTACTTGAAGAGCGACCTTCGGTGCTGGCGTTGCGGACGGGTGTTCGGGAATCGGTTTAAGGAGCTCAAGACGCATCTTGCTGAGGAATTCGAGGAGTGGAAGAAGGAATGACGTGTCTGGACAGGCTTCCGGCCGTAGATCGTCGATCGGGGGGAGCATATGATACCTAAGTACAGTATGAATTATAATACCTATAATATCGTAATTGTTCTGAGTAGGGTTGCGGGCTCGCACCAGGCCAAGGAGAGCCAAGCGGCCGGCCTAGTTGAGGATCCACGGTTGAGACACCACGGTTGAGACACCACGATCGGATGTACATAGCAACACGATGTGCTATGGGGATCGATGCAGCGAACTCAGCTCTAGCTAGAAGGCATGGCATGAGGAGGGGTGGTGGTGAATCACACACTTGGCAGTAATCAGGAGTTTGCACAGATAGCCAGGAAGCAGCTCGACTCCCTGCTCAGAAAATCCTCGTTGAAACAAAACTGGTAATTGTTGTCAATTACATGTGACCTCGTCCAGAACACAACCTAATAACTCCGCCTGTTCTCTTTTGTCATCAAGACTTGATTACCCTTATATTTATTTGTACAGGCCCTGAAGATGAGCGTTACTATTGCGGTAGCACCGCTTCAGGGTCATAATATCGGCGAGGACTGCCAGCCAGCTTCGACAGACCCTGCCTAGTGTCGTCATATTGTTTTTGTTTTCAACGCCGCCGGTCCTCAGAATAGATGAATAGACTTTACACGCCAGGCTTTCTGGCCTTTGCTGTAGCGCTCTTCTAACCCTACGGATACCCCGATCAGTAATGCTCTGGAAATAGATAAAATGGGACGGGTTGTTCGCTGAGCTCGTCTTCTTATCCCACCGGGCTTAGTCGGGGGAGGAATTGGGGACGGAGGAGCGCTACCTCTAGGCCGAAGTTCACGTTTTCGCCAAGGGGGGGGTCTTCGGCACCGTCTTCCATCGCGAAATCTGCATCGGCAGCGGCATCCGTATCGGCGGCAGCAGCGACGTCTGCATCGGTAACGGCGTCTATAGTTACATAGCACGGGTTATTCTATTAGTTGTTTAAGAATGAAACAACATGCCCGCGCATACCTGCTTCAGCGTCGGCATCTTCGTTCTCTGCGTCGGGCTCGCTCTCCTGCGGTTTGCGCTCTGTCCTGGCAGCGTCTTCCGTCTCGGCGGGCGCCGTGGCATCCTGAGGCGCGGGGGCACCTTTCACCTTCGGGGGTCGGCCGCGGCGTCTGCCGGTACTGGCCACGGGCTTCCTCGCTGATTTGGCTTTCTTCACGCCGGCGCCGGATCCTGGAGGGCGGCCACGAGGGCGACCGGTTGGTGCTTTCTTTGGCTGAGGCGCAATGCCATTCTTAGGCGGTCTGCCGCGTCCACGCTTGACTGGAGGTGCTGGGGGCACATCGGCGGGCGTTTCGGTGGGTGTCTCGGTGGGCTTCGGGGGTGTGCGGTCCTCGTTAACCGTGTGTGTAGGTTCTGTCGAGTCCATGGCTATGTGTGTGCGCAAATGACTGAGATGGGGAGACAAGGGAGGAAAATTATGCGAAAAAAAAAACCAAATAAAATGGAGAAGGAAGGTATATCGCGACACTGATACTTGTGGGCTAATTCGATACAAAAGTGAAAGGAATTATTCAACCCAAGATGAGTTGTTTGGGAAAGAAGTGAGGTTGAAGGGATTTGGAAGAGGGAGAGACCGTAGGTTTAAGCGTGGGAGCTGTTTGTTCTATCTAAAGCTGGCTCCTTAGATAATACAACCTTGGCGAGAGGCGAGACGGTAGCTGCTCAACCGTAGCCTCAGCCGGGGTCTCCAGGTTTCAGCTCGTGCTGGGGAATGTTACTACAGCAGGTACGAAGCGCACATGCCATCGCCGGCCAAAATTGTGTCGAGTGCCAAGACATGGAAGAGTGGACGGTGTTTGCAAGCCACTCTCAGACTGTATTTCCCGACTGTTCATATTCCGCCAATAGCTGCTCAAGCCACATCTCTTGCCTAAGCCTTAATAATTTTCAGAGCATTTCGCCGACTAAATTGTAGCTGAGTTATAGTGCGAATAATATTATTGCACACGGTGACTATAGTCTCAAGTTCTCCGTTTTCGCTATCTACCAAGCCTTTCTGGATTCCCTCAACTCCTAACCACCATCCACCTTGACACGATCTCCATAAGTTAACGATGCTATCCATTACACACATAGCTACCTAGTTATCTCTAACACTTCTGCCATTTTCTGCCTACTATTCGTGACATGGACAGACTCATTTCATCCAGATCTAGCGCATCATTCATCCTGACACCCGTCGTATATGGCCCTAATTCTTTTGCGATTTGGCCACGACCGGAGCCTTTTGACCCGGGTGTTTATGTCGCCACAATCAAGAGCTTAGAGCCGAGTCTAGAGTCAACCGAAAACAGTACCATCTGACTCAGTGCGCCCTTGATTTTCGGCCCTCGGATTTCAGCTTTCGGGCTAGTTTTGGTGGGAACAAAACGTCTGGTCCCATAGCTCAGTTGGTTAGAGCGTCGTACTAATATTACAAGCAATTTGTAACATGAAGTAAATGCGAAGGCCGTGAGTTCAAGCCTCACTGGGACCATCGTTTTGCTTTTTGGGCTTGACAAGCCCCGAACTTGACGCTGCTAGATAGTCTGGAGGATCCACGCTTGGGGGAAAAGTCTGCCCTGTGATGGGATACAGGCATCCTGTTATGTGGACCGTTACAGATTGCAGCGCAACTTTGAGGCGCCTAGGGACGTTCCAGATGTCAAATGGGTCATCAAGGCCCGTATCATATCTTCTTATTAGCCCGTCGTCGTCGTCGTCGTCGTCGTCGCGGGAAGCTCAGGGGATTCCTATCTATCGAGCGCTCTATAATCAATCTGAGTTGTTTTATAGACCTTCCGCGTTACTCCTATTTCTCGACGACGAAAGAAGACGCAAGTTCCGCCCGAGCGTCAAATCTTAGGCCGATACTTATGGCCACAACAATAATCGTGGCCTCTTTGCAATTCGCCCTTCAACCAGGCATCACCCAATCTCTGCGGTTGGCACATTGACAGGAATGCAAACTGACCGAGTTTTGAAAGGTATAGGGGATCCCTCATTGATCATTGTGCTCCTTGAACACCTTGCTAACCACCTCAAGCGACCAGAAGTGTGTTCTGGCACAGCCACCCATGCTTTCAATGCAGGGATTTCACCCGGTAGGACCGTCAGCTCCTGTCGCTGTTACGTCTTTCGAATTGCTTCACTTGATGAAGACTTGCCTCGTATGGGTACTAAGCCATAACAATTCCCAACGCTTTCACGTATTCTGGCAAGACTAGAATTAAACTATCGCACCGTCAGTCACAATGTGGAGATTATACCTATATCCTCGTTCGCAAATTTGTTTGTTTTTACCAACCGCGCTGGGGTTAATCTTTAAGAAATCACAAAGCTTGACTGGGACCCCCAAAGTGACTACATAACCTACGTTCCTTGCGATAGGTACGAAGTAGGTATTTATACTGCGTGCATCCATGGACCCTTGCAAGCGTACGTTCACAGGGGCAAAATATTAGCCGTAGTAGACCCGTTGACATCATTCCGTATGTTGACAATACGGACTATATTGTGTACGAAATACTGAGTATAACTACTGTAATACTTAGTACAGATTGTGATCCGACAGATTTTTTACGGCAAGACACTGGTACTGCTGGAGCAAATCGATCCACGGCCGCTGGACACACCCTCGGCGGCAGGCTGTGCGAGTCAAAGGGCATTGTCGAAATGTTATTGCCGCCGACGTGACAACGGCGGTATCGTTGACAACGTCGTATAACTCAATCCTTTATCTTAAGGCTGCAACCGAGGGCTCAAGACTGGCCTCATGCACTCACAGTCGTGCTCGGGTTGTCAAGTAAAGATCCATCGACAAGGCTGTATCGATACCTCGTACATGATATCTGTGAAGTATCTACATCATGTAAGCTCATCCCAGGGTTGCAATTGAGGGGGCCAAGACTGGCGTCATGCGTCCATAAACACTCGGTTGCCGGATACGGCATCGCTTCTAATTGACTGACCCCAACATCAGCCTCACCAGAACTCGCGACGGCAAAAACAACGCGCGCTGTTAATGACAGTACGATTATAACAGCTATATATGCTATCCGTGACAGAAACATCCTGAACCTCACCATCTCCTGTCCTCTTTTCGGCTCTCCCTTCATCTTCTCTTTTCTTCTATTGGGAGGAAGGTGACTTCCATCTAATTTCAATGCCTTCACTTAAACGCTGGCTCCAGCGATCAAATCGCACTGGCTCCATTGCATCTATCGAGCGTCACCCAACTTCTGAAGTAGCCGCGACTGTCCATAGGAACACTGTGGCTGGTCACGACACCGCGTCTGATGAGCACCCGCAAGGGCTAGCGGTAGTCTACGAAGATCCCGATGCCAGTCTTGAGTATGTGGTACCCCCATTCTTCCCGCGTGCCCTTGCTTAAACCGCTCATTCAGTATTGTTGCGGTACATGGGCTTAATGGACACCGAGACATGACATGGACCGCGGCCAATGGTGTCCATTGGCTACGTGATCTCCTACCAAAAGATCTTTCTAGCATTCGGGTTCTGACTTGGGGCTATGACGCCAATACTCATTCCCGAAATGGTCTTTCTTGTCAATACCTCTACGACCATGCACTCGAACTCGTTTCCGAGTTGACTCGCAAACGCACTCTGACCGGGGTAAATCGCCTATTACCAATGGCTTGACTGTTGTCCGGGGCTAAAACAATGAGATCTAGTCCACTCAACGACCAATTATTTTCGTAGCACACAGTCTTGGTGGCATTGTGGTGAAAAGTGTAAGTGTTCGTCACCGGCAGCTGGTCAGAATGCAGTGGTGTTCAACTTTTCAATCTAGGCTCTGATTCACTCGGATGCTGCACGAAAAGGCGTGTTTCCCGAGCACCGATCAATAAAGAACTCGACGTATGGTGTAATCTATATGGGTACACCCCATCAAGGTAGCAATGGTGTACGGTTAGGGTGTTCTCTCGTGAACATCACCTCCATTTTCACGGCAGCCGACGACCGCCTACTCAAACATCTAGAAAGAGACTCTGAATGGTTACAGCAGCAGCTTCAGCAATACAATTCAATTAGCAATGAGTTTGTTACTAAGTTCGCATATGAGACATGCGAGACTCCGATGATATCAGGCCACAAGACGCTTGTACGTGTAGAGAATCCATTTGGTTCAAAAGGGTCGTGCCATACATATCTTTCATTATTTTGTTGTTCGCTCCTGGATTCCTCGCTAAGAAAAAGTATAGGTCGTCCAAAGAGAATCTGCCGTTGTGCCTGGTCATGCAGATGCTGAACCAATAGCTATCAATACAGACCATATCAAAATGGTGAAAATTTCTAAAAGCACCGATATGGTCTATGCCAAGGTTTCCGAGACCCTTCAGATTATGGCGGTGGCTGCCAGGGCAAATATTCAATCTCGCTGGGAGGAAGAAGCCCAGATAGACGACGGTAGGTCTCAGGGATAACGCTTTTGTGCAACTGATAGTTCACTTACTTACCGATTAAATTAGCACGGGGCAACATCAATCCTTTTACACTCCCTCTCGATCTGTCGTCTGTTGTCGAGGCGCCTTGTTTTGTGGCAAGAGAAGCAGAACTTTCACAGATGAACGCAATTCTAGGAAAGACTGGAGAGCGTCGAACTGTAATTCTACATGGGCTTGGCGGAATGGGCAAAACACAGCTAGCCCGAGAGTATATCAGGCGTCATCGAACGAATTTCACTGCTGCGATCTGGTTGAACGCCAGAGATACGACATCGCTTAGGCAAAGCTTCGAACGGACCGCCCAGTTAATATCGCGTTACCATCCCACGGCGGTTTACATGAGTACTGCTATCCAAAGCCGAGATCCAGATAAATGTGCGGCGGCTGTCAAGCGATGGTTGGATGAGCCAGAAAATGGCCGCTGGCTCGTCGTTTACGATAATTATGACAATCCTCAGCTAGGTTCTGCTAATCCCGGGGACTTGGAAAGCAGGAATTCGTGTGATGCTGTCCTTGGAGTTGACCAAGCATTTGATATTCGACCGTTTCTCCCAAATGCATTCCACGGCGCGGTCATCATAACGACTCGATCATCCCGAGTCAAGCTTGGCGAGTATATAGAAATCACAAAATTAACTGACCGGAAGGATGCCATTGAGATTTTGGCTTCTACCTCATGTCGAGGTATGCTTAATAAAGGTACATACGGAGAGATCACGCCAAATGTAGCGAGTGGCTAATACAAGTGAGCAGATCCTGATGCCGACGGCCTTGCGCAACGTCTTGATGGGCTGCCTCTAGCCCTGGCAACAGCTGGTATCTACCTCCAAGGAGTTTCTTCAACTACTTTGAAAGAATATCTCAAGATGTACGATGAATCGTGGCTGCGTCTACAGACGAATAGTCCCCAGATCCTCTCTTACGAACGCGCTATGTACTCGATATGGAACATATCCTATACCCATATCAAACACCTGAATCCAGCATCAGCAAAGCTGCTTGACTTATGGGCATACTTTGACAATGAAGATTTATGGTTTGAGTTATTGTTCGACTGGGCATCGTGGGATGGCCGCAGCGAGGACGGTCAGTACCTTGACGGCGTTGCAGACGACAAGATTACTTTTGATGCGGCTGTTCGCTTGCTATGTGATTATGGCCTTGTTGAGCCGGCCACGTCGATAAACAGCGGAACGGAGAGTCAAGGGTATAGTATGCATGAATGTGTGCATTCATGGTCACAACATGTTTTAAACGCTGGGCGTGATAAACCAAGGATGGCCCGACTGGCAACAGTATGCGTCGCGAAGAATGTGCTTAGCCACGATCCTGAAGAAGATCAGGTATTCCGGTGCAGGGTACTAAAGCACGCGGATAGATGCTGGGCAAGGATTAAGGATGGCATGGAGCTAGATGAAGGAGACGGGTGCATTTATCATATATTGGGCTCTCTTTACAGATCCGACGCCCAGTACTCGGAAGCGGAAGATGCATACAATCGGGCACTCCGAGACTATGACAAGACAATGGGGCCCGAAAACATATCGACATTCATCACGGTCAAAAATCTAGGCACTCTTTATATAGACCTAGGCCGGTATGCGGAGGCGGAAGAAAAATATGACCAAGCACTCAGAGGCTACGAAAAGACACTTGGACCTGAAGATGTGTTGACACTCAACACAGTCTACGATCTAGGCAATCTTTATCGGGATCGGGGCCGGTATGCAGAGGCAGAGGAAAAATATGACCGGGCACTCCGAGCCTACGAAAAGGCATATGGACCTGAAGATGTATTGACAATCAACACAATCTTCGATCTAGGCACTCTTTATTTGAATCAAAGCCGGTATGCAGAGGCCAGGGGGATGTATGACCGAGCGCTCCGAGGCTACGAAAAGGCGTTTGGACCCGAACACATGTCGGCGCTCAACACAGTCCACATTCTAGGCGATCTTTATAAGGACCAAGGTCGATATGCAAAGGCAAAAGCGATGTATAGCCGCGCGCTCCGAGGCTATGAAAAGGCACTTGGACCTGAAAATATGTCGACACTCAACACAGCCCACAATCTAGGGAATCTTTACAAGAACCGAGGCCGGTATGCAAAGGCAAAGGCGATGTATGATCGCGCGCTCCGAGGCTATGAAAAGGTAGTTGGACCTGAGGACGAGTCAACGCTCAATGCAGTCAACAGTCTAGCAATCATTTATCGGATTCAAGGCCGGTACGCAGAGGCAGAAGAGATGTACGACCGTGCACTCCGGGGCTGTGAAAAGGTATTGGGTCCTAAAAACCCTTTAACGCTCTCCGTAGCCAACAATCTAGGACGCCTTTATACGAAGCAGGGCCGGTATGCAGAGGCAGAAGAGGTGTATGAGGACGCGTTCCAAGGTAGAGAGAAGGTATTGGGGCCCAAACACAAGTTGACACGCAGCACAGCCCGCAATCTAGGCCGTATTTATCGGAAACAAGGTCGGCGTGTGGAGGCAAAAGAGATGTTTGATCGGGCATCGGGACCTAAAAGGTCGAGGCTTAACATAATCTGGAATCTGGGCTTTCTCAGAAGGGTCAAGGTCGGCATGCGGAAGTGGAAGAGATAAACAAGCGATTCCGACGCAAAGTTGGGGGGGAGGAGGGAGGACAGCTTTTGGAAAGTTCCCAAAGGCCGGAGAGCAAAGCGAACGAAGTCGTATATAGCCTATCGACAGGTCCGGCGCAATGGCAGCGAGTCCATCAAGTTTGATTTTAGAGTCGGAATCGAGGAATCTAAGTGGCCAAGGGACATACAGCGCAGCTCAATAGCCGTCTAAAAGGGGTACGCTGCGAACCGACGGGAGCAGGACACGTCTACTCCCCCCAAAAGAGAGGTACACTAATGGAGCTGTGATGTATGCCAGACCAGGTGTCGCGCCTCGGTGCGCTACATCATTGGCTTCGCATAAGGCCCTGGCGTTCGAATAGTGGCAGAAAGCCCTTCTGTTCGTGTCAAGATGATCCTGAAAGAGATTTACACGGTGTGACATAGCCGACGATAGAGAATATCGTGGAGAAAAGGGAGGGGGGTTGCTATGAAAAGGTATTCATGATAAGGGGCCGAAAGGATTTAAACCCGTCGTATATTGTGCATAGTCATGCCTAGATCGCATTATTTCCATACAAGTTTGTATGGATAAAATTCATGCTGAAGCCCGGTAAAAACACCATGTACTACTCATTGCTACCCACACACACTTCGCGCCCGATCACGATAGCTGTAGCGAGAACTTTGCGCAGGATAGGGGTACGTCGGAGAGATGGTGCCCTGAGCTGTAGGTGTAGCTGACCGTAACCGCGTAAACCACCCTGCGGAACTTCGACGAGAATTTAACGGCACGCTGATATACTAGTCGTAGTATATACATCGGCGAGCGCAGTGAAATCCGTTATGTTATGCTCAATGCAGAGCCCTTCGTTGCTAGCACTCTTCCTCATGGACTCATAATAAAGCCTGGAACGATGAGTGCTTTGAGCCGGTGCTTTGCCGCAGGAGGACGTCGAAGAGCCTGCAGTCGAGTCAATTAAGGCTTGCTGGGGCTGGGTTCACGAGCTATTCGAGTTTCTGGCTTGAAGCTCGGGGCTATCATGAAGCTTAACGGGGGCAGCACTGGAGCCGGAGGTTGTGAAAGGCCCCAAATTCGAAAAGGCTGATATAGCTTTTGTAGAATCTCACTCTCTACTGTAAATGATGACAAGGAGTCCAGGGCACAGGTGCGGCAACTTATCGACTAAAGAAAGATGGGGACGCTTGTCGGTAGGGTCTGAAGTATTTTGATTCTCGATGATCGGGGCCCCTGGACATGGATCGTCGCTCGCGCGGGCTAGTTGCTCGACTCTTCAGGAGTTCTGTCTTTCACTTGTGATACACGGGGTATTAATAAATATACAACATGGCGGGTCGCCTCGGTGATGTATTATATGCAATGACTTTTCCTTTCCCTATCCGTGGCCCATGATTCCGCACCAACCCGATGACCGACCTGTTCCCAACCATGTTACCCCTTTGTCTCCGATTATATCTGTCTTTAGGTCCTCACGGCTGACTTCGACTTCTTGACGCGTCGGTTCTACTCGGCATTCTTGGACTTCGACTTGCCGCTTGCACTGCTTTTCACGCGTCGCGCAGTGGGTCGGTTGAGGTGGTCAGCAGGGATCCAGCTCTCATCGTATCCCTTGTCGTTGCCACTAGCAGTTCCCTCGCCACCGGAAAGAGGCTCCTTCTCGGCTGTGGACTTGGCCTTGGGGCCTCTTGGCTTCTTGGTCTGCGGGAAGAAGGCCTCAATGTAGGTCTTGTAGACAAAGTAGCAGGTACCAGCGAAGGCGGCGGACAGGAAGAGGTACAGGAAGATGCTAAGCAGGGTTGTTAGCTTCCAATTGAAATAAAGCAGCAGCGGATGGAACAAAACTCACATCTGGGGATCGAAGAAGCTAGTAGGGGCCTCGACAATACTAACAACCTCATCGTGGACGCCGATGGAAAAGACCTTGTTAGAGCCGCTCATGATAACACCCATGAGACGTAGTCGGACATCTTGCGGCTGCATGTCGAGGACAAAAGAATAGGGCAGCGACTGTTTCTCGCCAGCGGGAATAGATGCCTGATACTGGACAGTAGATAGGTTGCGGAGTATGGAGGCGTAAGCGGGAATGTCAGGGTCGAGCTCCTGAATGGTCGAGAGCTGACCTCCAATGAAGGCAACCTGGATGGGCTCGTCTTCATTGTTGGTGATATCAATCACCGCCTTGGTTGGGCGGCCATTGACCAGCTTGACGCCGAAGATGTCGGCCTCGGGGAAGGTAGCGACGACTTCGGCATTTAACGTTTGCGCCGGAGGAGTAGTGACAGTCTCATCGTCCGTAGTAGGCGGCTAGATACCGTTTGCCATGGTGGTTAGTATGCAGACGCGACTTTATGGCCTCGGGAGACTGGCATGCTCTGGCAAGAATGTCACTTACAACGTCAGCTTCCTGAGCAAAGACAGATGCAACGCGCAGCGCGAGAGCAGCGAGAACGGAGTAGCGAAGAGCGACCATTTTGGTAATAGTAGGACCAGGATACAGAAGGGAGGGCGAATGAAGAGAAATGAAGGACGGGAATGATAGAAAATGAGGCTCGATCCAAGGCGAAGCTCTCGAAAAGTTGGGAGGATGCTTGCGATAGTTGCAGGTGCAATCTGGTCAATACCGTTATCTGAATAACCACGCTAGAGGGATAAATTACGGTGCGCTAAGTCCCCTATAATTGTGGAATTATTCCTAATAAGAGCCTTGTAACCGCTATCCCTCTCCAACTCAGCTTCGTCGAAGCCACAAGTCCTTTGTGGCGGTGCACCATAGTTATCATGGCAACAGCCCCAGCCGGCTTCAATTCACATCTACCTACAAGGACCGCGGAGCTGCGATGAGCCCCGTACAGTCACCGAAGCCAACACCCTCACCCGCGTACCCTATTATTCGCAGAGTGTCACCATCCCGCAGATAGGTCCTATTCTGCCCATCAACAAGTGTGAACTCCACCTTGCCACCTTTTGTCAACTCCAGGAGGCACCCATGCTCATCATCCCCCTTTCCGGACACCGTTCCAGTCGCCAGCACGTCGCCTGTGTTGACATTGCACCCATTCACGGTTTGCTGGGCCACTAAATCTCGGAAAGTCCAGTACATCCAGGAAATATTCGCCTTGCATATCTTCGTCACGTGGCCCTCGCTCATGATCTCGGCTTCAAGAGTAATGTTATAGCCCGGTTTCTCTTTCACATCTTGCAAAAACACCGGTACCAGCTGGTCCCTGTGCGGTGGTAGAACTTCGAAGGGCTCCAATGCTTCTAGTGTCACTACCCATGGTGAAATAGAAGTCCCGAAGCTCTTGCCATTCATTGGCCCCAGTGGCAGCATCTCGAATCCCTGGATATCTCGTGCTTTTCAATTGGGTCAGGACCTAATATCTTGCTAATAATGCCTTGTCTGGGGACACTTACCACTCCAATCGTTGAGCAATACCAACCCAAATATATGATCATCGGCATCCTTCAGAGAAACATTTTCTCCAAAATTGCTCGGTTTGCCGATAATGCAAGCCATCTACGCTCGGCGATCAAACCAGACGTCAGCAATTACCCTTCACGGCGAACACTGGAGTGCTTCAGAATTCTTCCAGCGGGAGCAACAAACCCTCCGTCCTGGCTGGGGCATATAAAAAAGGCAGTCCAGTATCGAGAATACTTACTTCTAGCTCGTAGTCCAATGTCCTGCAAGCGCCATACTTTACTTTGTCGTCCACCTTGAACACGCCCCATGGTCTTCGAATCGGTGTACCGGACACCACAATAGAAGAGGGACGTCCCGAATATCCCATGGGATAGTGAGAAAAGGCTTCAGGTACTAATGTTTTCCCAAACAATGCCAATGATGCATTCTCATTGTGCTCTTTCGAACAAGAATAATCTGTAAACCCAGCTACAGCGACGGGTAAATGAAGGGTGACGCTGTCTACATGCCTACCATGCTCGAATACGACAGCATGGTCGGACAGAGAATTCTGTATATCTGCCCTCAGCAACTTCAGTTCGGTTTTGTCCGTTGCTGCCAACGCATTGAGAGTGGGCTACAATTATATATTCATTTTAGCGTTTGGCCATTCATATTGCAGGTAAGCACTCACCTGCAACAGAGCAGCTTTGATTTCTTCACTGCAGTTTAGGTCAAGATCAGCAAGGAAGAACACATCATCACCAACTCTTGTGGCAACTGCCTTGGGATGTGATGCGTCGCTCGCAATCCCGTATGGGATGTTGGCAAGCGAGAAATGCTCGGTGTAAACCATTCTTGCAACTTGAACGAGATTCGCAATCGTTGTCGAGAGAGACGTATCCTCGAACGTTTTCAAAGTCTCCTGCTTCGATTATATATCCATCAACCCACTTAAAATGAGCACATAAGTAACTTCACTTCCGACTCCAGATGGCCATAACGCCACCCCCTGCGGACATCCGAACTACTTCACCGGTACAATAGATGGCCATTCATCGCCTATGCTGTTATATGTGCACAGGAATTTGAAGTATAAGAACAGATAAACATACCCCAGTCCACCCATGCCTACTATGTATGGTTACTTACCTGGGTAGTATGTTCGCAAATACTAATACCGGTAGCCGGCATAATCTCTCCGGCCCCACTGGTCGGCCAACCGTTGTCGCAGTCTGTCGCCTTTGCCAAACCACAAAACTTGAAAACGGCGTATACACGCAGCTCGGGAGGGTCGAGCATGAGCTTATTAACCTACAGGGACCCCTACGATCTCATTTCATGGATCTTCGGGAGAGTCGAGCATGAGCTTACCAACCTACTACATACGTACAGGAACCCCTGCGATCTCGTGTCTTATCACTATACTTATTTCATGGTTTCTCGGGCAAAATAACCGGCAATGTCACACAGTTCTCCAAATCCTTGCCGAAGTTGATACAGTTCATCCCAGCGAACTTGGCGATAGGGCTAAAGTTCCGAATGTTAGCACCAGCTTTTCTTTTTTGGATAGGGGACACCCACCGGTCACTCTCCGAATTATGCAAGAAGATCCCAGATCCTTGTGTATCACCACTCGCAACGTCGAACGCAATCTTGTTGCCTTGGCTAACAACGACGTTGGTGGGCCACATCTCTACATCAACGTCATAGATTTCACCAGGTTTCACTTCTTGGACATCAGTCGAGAAATATTCACGATACGGCAACCATGGTCGGTGTCTTGAATGCTGGGGCTGGGTTTTACGCAAACTGACTCGGAGCCAACCTTTGCAGAGAGGCACTGGATCACCCGTAGTTCCAGTGTAAAAGATTTCCTTGTCATCTGCGTCCAAGTGCCGCAGCGTCAAGAAGAGGTCGATATCCTTCTCGCCAAAGGGATCATCCGGTACCATAGACACGCTAAGATGTGCTGTTATGTGACCAGTGATCTCTGTCTCCTCCTCGAATGGTGGCGTAACAAACTGGACCGCCTGAGGATTCTCAAATGTTCCAAGAGCTCGGTAGGAGACTTGTTTTGAGTCGATACTCTTGGTGGCGGAAAGCTCGCGCTCGGGAGTGAGATAGTATTTCGTATAGCGTGTCCTAGGGATCGGCCAAGCGGCTTCGGATCTTTTTGGGTATGCCTTTTCTTTCTCCGCATCATTGAAACCGACATTACCCTTTCGTAGCGTGATGGTTACAGGAGGTACCTTGCCTGGTACACTCCAGCCAACACGGTCATTGTCCTTGAGAAATGCGTCAAGAAAGCTGCGCTGAATTTCAACCTCCTCATGGTAATAGAAAGGCAAGTCATGACGCCCCGTGATAAAGCGTAGATATTTGAATTTCGAACCCGCGTGTGTGTATCCTTCAACATTTCCACGCAAATGCAGCAGAATACCGCCCCAGTTCGCCACGCTCAGCAGCGGAACTTCGATGTCTTCCAGCCGGAAGTCCTTGCTCGTGTAGTACTCCTGATCCCGGTACATATACTCGGCGTTGTCGACAGTTTGATCCCGGCGGTTATTTGCAAGGACCTCATTAGGCAAGCTGCCTTCGATCGTCTCCTCCTGGCCCCGTGCTCCGGGCCCGTCGCGCGGAAATGTGAGCTTCGACCGCCCACCCAGGCCATACTGGGTGACGAGGACCTGCCGATTCCACCACAGGTCGATAAATGTATTGGAGAGAATGCCCCCGTGCCGACAGCGATCCCGGTAATAGTCAGACATTCCCTCCCTGCGCCCGTTTATCCTTATTAGTGCCCATAGTCGAGTTATTTCCACATCAGACTGCGCCAAATCACACTGCAGCATGATGAAAAGTATAGCTCACCAAGGAATAATAGCCGCCAATCCCTTCGGCCGCCGCGCCGCAACGCGCCACTGCGTGCCGGCGTAATAAGAGATCCCTAACAGCGCAACCTTGCCCGAGGACCATGGCTGTTCGGCACACCACTCCACAACGTCGAAGAAACACTCGCTCGTGCCGCAACTCATGGTATCCAGCAAACCTGGGCTTTGCCCGGATCCCCGCTCGTCCGCCCTCACCACGGCATACCCATGTCGTGTCCAGAATACGGGGTCGGGCGTTTCCCACGCCGAATACTTGGACCGGTGTTCCGGGTTCACCTCGGCGAAGCTACCCGCATGGAATACGGCGTAGGGGATGTCCTTACCGTACGGGCCGTAGGTGACAAGCACGGGTGCCCTGACAGGCGGGGAGGACGAGGCGAAGGACAGCGGGAGGTAAACATTCGCCCTGATTGGCAGCTGGGAATTCTTCAGGGGGATTGAGACGTTCTTCAGGAGGCGCAACCCGGCCTCCGCGTCGTCTGTCACGGACGATATATCCCGAATATCGGGTGTCTGGGCCTCCATATTTCCCAAGCCGTTGTTTCTCCTTCTCTGTGGATGAAGTACTATCTCCGAAGAGGGGGCAAATTTATAGAACCCCCCCTGGATGGCACGAACTTACTTTCCCTGTTTTATTGGCCTTTGGACACTCGCACAGGCTGCATCGGACGGAGTTAGTGGGGAGTGGCCCATCCCTGCAGGGATGGCTTGGGCTCGGAAGTGCGAAGCAAGTCCGATCGACTTCATCTTTACCGTTAGGATTTCTGTTGTTTGTTGATTCATTTCCTGTATAACACAGTATCACGTTCCTACTACTAAGTCAACCACTACCTACCCCTGAACCTCGCAGGGTGAGAGACGAAATCCACATACTAGAGGGTCCACTCGTAGAGAATCCCGTCCCGGGTCCCGTCCCGTCCCCTGTAACCAACGAAGGGGGTTTTCGACGTGTGGATCCCCTAGTATCTGTGTTGGAAGTGCCTTAATTATCGCCATGCATTTTGCAGACGGGTAATTGTCGATTGCGCCATCCCAATCATTTACTATGTATGTATTCCGTATGTATTTTCAATAACAACAACTCAGTAACTCCGTGCCCCCTATTCCTTCCATTCAGGTATTCCTACTCAAACCCACTCCTCCCAACGAACCCCATCACGCAAATACGACGCCGGCCGCCCATGCGTCTCCCACATGGGGCCCTCGGCATCAACCAGGTATCCATTGGCGCAGAAGTCATATCTAATACGGGCCTGCTCGGCCTCGTAGAAGTGGTCGAAGCCGCTATCCAGCGCATCCGCGAGCGAGTTCACGTCGCCGGCGGGATGTAGCTGCTTCCAGGGCTGACGACACGAGGAGCCGCGGCAGGACTTGAGCACGAGGAGCAACGCGTCGAGACGCGCCACTACCTTGTCTATGGGGAGCCCTGCTACGAGTTTCCCGGCGGATCCGGACCCGGACGGGGCTAGTAGGTTTTGCATCTGGCTCGGATCAACCTGTCACTCTGTCAGTCTTTCCGAGCTCCTCTCATATATAAATTACCATCGTCTCATAAAATATATCGAAGGTTAGGAAAGAGGGGGGGAGGGGGGGAATACAATCATGTCATAGAGCTCATGCTCATTATTGCACCAAATCGAATAATACAAATCGTAGTCCTCGCTGAACAGACGTATGGCCTTATACGTGTTATGCTCTCGATTCAGGACCTGGTGCGTGCCCTCCGATATGGCGATGCCCCAGTACTCCACGTTCACGTGCTCCCGCGCGGTCTGCCCGGCAGCCTCCATCTCGGCTTTCGTCACGGGGATGGGTTTCCCGTCGAAGTCGTCCCGCAGTGGGATCCCGAGGAGCTGGAGAAACGTCGGTGCAAGGTCGGTATGCGACGTGACTATATCGGTCGTATGGTTAGCCGTCACGCCAGGGCCGCGCACGATTAGAGGTACTTTGATGTCCTCTTCGTACCCGCAGGTCTTTCCCGGCTGGAGGCGGTGCTGTCCAATATGGAAACCGTTGTCGCTGCTATAGACAATGTACGTGTTGTCAAGAATCCCGTGATCCCCGAGGCGAGTGACGATCCCGTCGACTAATTCGTCAACGGCCTGTAAGGAGCGAAGACGCTGGCGGTAGAAGTGGTCATTGTAATCGATGTTAGACCGGTTCTGCTGCGGCAGGTCCAAGAGCCAGTTCGCCCCCGACGGCTAGGAATGAAAACACATCGATTAGCATTACGTCTTCCTCTAGTATCGGACTACCTGAGGCTACCCACGCGGTCTGGATTAAAGCTCTCCGTCCTCGGCACCGTCACGCCCTCGAAGAGGTGCTGGTGCCTTTCCGCCGCAATGGGCTCTGAGAAATACGTTGAGAAGGCCCCCGTTGAGGACTCCTCTGCGACCACGTTCGAATGCGGCCCGACCGGTGCAACGGTCAGAAAGAAAGGCTTGTCTTTCAGCTCATGGACGGCATCGTCGAGAAACGCATAAGCTTTCTCAGCCATGACGTCGGTGCTATATTCGCCCTCATAGCTCCGAGGGTCGTCTCCATTGCGCTGAAACGTACTGTTGAGGTACTGATATGTATACGGGTCAAGAAGGAAGTCCTGTGTGCGTGTATTAGCCAGCACTCGACTCTTCACCCCAGGGGTGCGTTATTCCGTACGGAACCTGTAAACCCGCCGGGACGGGGCGTGTTATAGTTGTAGATGGTATGAGCGTTGAAGAGTTTCCCGGTGTAATACGTATTATATCCCGCTTCCTGCAGCCAGACGGGGAAGTAGTTGTCATTGAAGCCCTGAGATACAAACTTAGGATACCCGCCTACGTTTCCAGAGAAGACAGACGCGATGGATTAGCACGCAGCAAGGACGGCTGTTCTCAGAAGAGGACCCTCACCGTATGGCGGGCTGACGTCGGTAACGTTCGTGTTGTGAGGCGCTTTCCCCGTCCACAGCGCCACTCTAGACGGACAGCATATCGCGGTGGTGCAGTAATGTCTGGTGAATGAAGTGCCCTGTTCGATAAGATGTTTCTTCACAAGTGGCATATACTGTAATGAATTCAGGTGCACGTCTTGATCGTCGGTCAGAACGAACACAATGTTCGGCCGCCTAGGGGCATCTTGGGACCATAACGGCGCCTGGACCAGGCTCTGTGGGAGGCCGGGGGTGAGGGATACGCCGATGGCGATGGCGCCGAGGAGCGCCTTTGTGAAAGACATATTGGACGCTGCCATCACGTCAGCCCGGGCTCAGCTGTTCAAATGAACCTCGACCTAAAAGAGAGAGAATAAGAAGAAGAGGGTCAAAATAATATCAGGTAAGTATAGACAGGTGATAGTAAACAACGAAGAAGATACCGCCCCGACGTGGTTGGGGCCTTCTCCGTGTCGATCCTGTCCGACCAGCCCCCGGCCCCAGCGAATGAATTTGCCCTATTTGGAAATGGACAACCACATCATCCCCATCCGCGATGACGACATACCTCTTAGGAAGATACCAAGTAGCAAACATCGCCTTCGTTGACTCTGTATGAGTTTATCCGCCTGCGATACATTTTGTAATTGCACACAACGACTCGCCCGATCAAAGCCGGTTTCTATCGAAAGGAAAAACAAAAAAAAACAAAATAAAACAGAAAAGCCGGGCTTCCGCCGATTCTGACGCGGCAACGACAACACGGGAGACAAGCGCGGATCACTAGGACGGAACTTAGAACGGCTAGACGTAATTACGTGTCTCCGCCGGATTTATATAGTCTCGACCTGTTGTCGAGTCATTTCAGCGATGCTGTAACGTGCGAGCATTCGCCGTTGCCATAGCTCCCACAAGTGTCTACCCGGTACCGCGCCGTGATCCAATGTGGTAGACTAGAAATCAATCTACTTGTTGATCATCCCCAATTTAGCCCAAAAGAGAAGAAAAAAAAGAAAAGGCGGAATAAGGGGCAAAAAGAAAACCGTCATCAGAAGGGAAAGAAACGCTTTGTTTACTTTATAGCTTTACTTCGATTCACCCGTTGGATACCACGAGTTTCTCAAGTCAGTGACTTCAGAAGCAGGACGCAGGCGTTAAAGCTCGAGATAAACTCGGTTTCTTGAACGCCGCATCTGCGAATCGAACCCTGGTCCATTGAGGGACAGGTCGGTCAGGTAGGTAGCTGTGCATTTACGGCTATACCACTACACCTTAAGCTTGTAAGGTCCTGGTAGTGTTTGCATTTATATGTTTGCTACCACTTCCGATTGAGCCTTGCGTACGTGATCCAGCAACAGTAGAAATGCAAGAGACGCCATATCCCATCTGCATTCCAAGTAGACCGCCTCTACGCCTGTATTAGTTCTAATTTCCAGAAATAAAGTCATACACACACAGAGGATCTTTGGTCAACTCAACACCCGTCACTCTGAGTTCAATCTTGCCGCCGTCCACTCAGTACTGGGGTATAGTATAATCGCATGCAAGCCCGCCGCCATCAAAACCACAAGTACGCCGTAGACCCCAATGTCCTCATGAAGGAGCCGTGAAAAAGTCAGTACCGAATCAGCTCGAATCGGGTAGATGCCACTCTGAAAGATCCTATGTCAAGTCCATGCTACCCCAGCCCTCGAGTAGGTCAGCGCTGCCGCTGTCAGCCCCGAGATTACCGAAGATGTCGTCGTCCGTTCCAAAGTGAAGCCCCCCGGTTGAGTCTGCACTCCCACTAAGACCTATATCACTTCCTGCGTTACCAAGGTTCAAATTCAAATTGCCGTCGCCCGTAACTAACCCCTCGCCTTGCGCAGCAGCCAAAGCGGCGGCTGCGTTCTCGTCAAGACTAAGTCTAAGCCCACTCTGAAGCATCGTTTCTGCTGGCGGGGGCATTATAAGCTGGGCTTCCACGCGTCGATACAAACGTACAACGTGCTCCGCCAATACCGCATCCGACTTTTGGATAGATTTGAAGCTCTCGGCCTCATATTTCAACGCCTCGCGGAGCGAGATTCGTGTCTGTGGAGCCACTGGCGGATGATTCGGGTCTACGATCAACGTCATAATAGCGGGCGGGGGCACGTTAGTCGCATCCGGGGCACAGATAAGTGCTGTAGCTATGTCGTAAACAACGCTACCACTGCCAGCATCGGTCTGTTGCTTCACCTCATCGAGGATCACATCCAATAGTCTCTTGGCCCCCAACATCCTGTGAGCGGCGAGAATCTGCCGGTGTGTGTATGAGGTTGGCATCATATTGATACCTGGGTGTAGACTCCATTGCATGAAGCCTTGTATCGTGTGACGGACTGAAGCAGTAAGACCGCCATTGGGGGTGCTGGCCCAAGCCTCGAGCTCGTTGTGGCCCGCACCTGCGGTCCGTCTTGATAATCGAATATTGTCTTTGATTGCGTTGAGCAACGGCTCGATCTCTTGGGATTTTGGTTCTTGCCTTTGATACGATCTAAGCGAATGCTCCAATGGTTTGGCTACAATGTTGAGCACTGCTGAGAGCATAGTCTGTGCTTCATCGGAACCTTTCTTGTTGAGTAGAATCAACTGCAGGATAGTGAGAACCGCTTTCTGGTCTGATTTATTGTCCGTCCAGAGCTGATTCGACATGTATGTAATGGCGATCACTAATGATGTGAGTAGGAAAGTATCAACCAAGTCTAGTGGCCTTGTTAGTATGAAGTCGCGTAATAAGCCGACGATCAACTTACATTCAACTCCTGTCTTCAAATTCTCGTCAGCAAGACAATTCATATCAAGGGCAACCATAACGTTGTGGAATAGAGTAGGCACGAGAAGGTAAAATTCCTGGGGTGGACATGAAGACATTAGTTCATCACCCAAACCCCCAGTTTCGGTGTCAAAGAGACCCTGGATCCATCCATCTAAATGAATTTTCTCGGAATCAGTGAGTTCATCTAGAGTACGGCTTAGCTGACCCTGATTTAGGAGTTTGGCAACAAATGAGTCCGATGATCGGATTCCCAGGTCAACAGCCGAAAGATTATACCGGTAAACGAAAGCCAAGACCAAGAGGAGAATGGCACCGAATTCTTCGTAGACGGGCTGGTACTCTCCTTGGTCTTCATCATAGTGCCAGTTATCTAGGACTTCGCATAAGGGATGAAGTATCGCTGCTGGTTGGCCAAATAGGAGCATCACATCTAGGGAGAGTGGCTTCTTGGCTAGCTGGCCGCATAGTAATTTAAGAGACATGGTCTCTTTATTTGCACAAAGACGACCAATTATCTAATAGGTGTTAGTGTGCCCAATACTACTTGGCTGCGTACTCACTTCAATCAAGGCCTGACAGACGGCTCCGACATTACCATCCATGGCATCCATGTCACGAACAAGCTCCTGGATCCGTTCTGGGTCCGCGCTGCACCGCTCGACCAGGGTATCTTTAACTTGGCGACCATCTTGAGGAAATCCTCCGTAAGTGATTTCACCCAACAACTCCTCGATGCTTGATTCCGGTATCAGGCCATGTAAAGAGCAAGCGAAACAGAAATCCTGCCGGACACTATCCGTGAAAGTATTATTATTACTTGTGTCGTCAAACATGGCGGACAAGGTAGGGAAGGCGTTTGTATCCACCTGGGCAAGGGCCTCGGTTATGCAGAACTGAGGTGTCAAAGGGGCAAACATCGAATTAGCTAAGGTTACTAGCAACAGCGGGAGTTTGTTAATCAGATAGGATCGAAGTAAGTAACCGGTCTTCTGGCCTTCATTCCTGAAGACGGCATTGGCAAGAACGTCGAAAGAAGCTAGAATGAGGTCGATCGTAGTGGTTTGTATATCGCCCTAACTCACGTTAGTATGCCACCTAGATATATCAAACCGGTTGGTTGTATGAAGTTTGTATTGTACCTGGTACCTATTGTGTAAATAACTGAAAAGAGCAGCATCGTCTATGAGCGGCCGTCCGACAAGCTAGGTCATATTAGCTGCTTATTTTCACAAAAGTTGACGGCTATTCGTACCGATGCATTAAGGTATATATATAAGCCAGCCCTCGAGTTGGAAATTGGTATCTCAGGTATGACTATGCTGTCAAGCGCCATGGATGATTCAAGGTCATCCATGTCCATATTGGGGACTTCCTTTTTAGCCTTATCGGCAGGCTCAAAAGCAGCAAGAGTCTCTGTACGAAAGAGCTCCAATCGGCCGGCGATTTGTGAGGAATTCTGTAAGATTGACGGAATAAAGGAAGTTAGACTCTCTGATAAAGCTCGTCGCACACCTAAAAGCACATGTTAGCTGCTACTGGCCGGCGGTATAGAATACTCGGGTGTACGAGAACAGGGTCGTACTTTTGGCAGCTGGACGACTCAGACCACGTAACACATGTTCGTTCTCACACACACCAAGGAGCAACATGACGAAGGCAGCACGGGCAGCCTCCATCTCGTCTCTCAAAGAGCCCTGGAGCTGACCCATGACGTCTTGTGCGAACGCGGCGGACGCGGCAGTAAACATGGTCATCCACTGAGCCATGAAAGCACAAATCTTAAGCGCCTCGGTAGGGTTTTTGATTCCGGTACCTAGCCTAACGGCCTTGGACAGTCGGTAAAATAGGACCTCTTCGGGGCTATATGAGTTGGCCCATCTTAAGGGAATCCGGTCTTGGCTGTCTGCGCCAGTACGATGCAAATATCCCTGGGAGGTCGAGTACTGATAGAGAGAACTGAGTATTGATGGCGTGTCGACAAGCTTACGCTGGGTCAGGACTTGGAGGTACCGCGAGATGCGCGGGTCCAGGCTCTCATGGTTGGACGGCTGTGGTCGCAAGCAGATATCGGCGATGGCAGCAGGCGGCAGAGGGTGTTTGTTGTACAGCGAGGCAACATACGACTCGAACTCTTCCGGATCCAGTCTCGAGTTCAAGCAACGAGAAATGAACTTCGCCCATTGGCCGCGCGAACTAGTTGGGTCGCCATCACCGTCGCCATCGGTCAAACTGTTGATTTTTGAGCCCTCTCCATCCATTTCGAGAGCTGGACAATAAAAATTTCTGTTTTTCCCCAGATTAAATAAACGGCTCTATTCCGGTGCTTTCATTGCTGTGTATTCTTATGCCAGCACAAAAATCTAGGGAGTTTGACAAGCAATGATGGTTTTACAACTCGGGGGGTGCTGTCGGAATAACCGCCTACAAGAGAGGCGGTATTTGGGTTCGGTAGCAGCTTCAGTATTGCTGGACGATGACGCGATAAGATTGGTTGGTGGTAGGTGTAACGGACGCATTGGTACGTACCGTTAAGGTAGTTCTTTTCAGCAGCCACGCATTTATCGATAAGGCTGCTGGCATCTCATGCCGAACTTTTCGGCCGGCTGTGGTCTTAGGCCAGCTAACCCACCCAAACACATTGACAGGGGGGTATAAGGTGGTTGATGCCCCTGAATGACCGGGCAATATAATAGGCCGACCATTGACAGAGTTGTATGTTATACATGAGGCCTCAGTCCCATCACCCACAGTACCATCATCTAGATAACATCATATTAGCCCGACCATTTCATATAATTTCAACGGCAATGGACCATTAACTGGAATGTTACATTTGCCGACCATAATCTGGACTATTCACATGCTACGTAAGTGACTATCTAAGGTAATGTATTTATCCCATTTCTCGGGCCACCCATATTGCTCGGCCACCAAATGCATATAAGCCCGCCGGCAGGGAGCTAGTTATAGGCAAGCGGTACTCCTGAGTCCTAGATGGCCGAGCAATACATCGTACGTATCTGCCTTAGACGGTAGGCTAACCAATGCCTAGGGCGAACACGTTATGCGCCAAGCAAGTTTAGTGCGGCATATCAAGATCTATAGGCGCGCTAGAAACTTATTTTGTGCGGGACATGCTACCTACATAGCAACTCAAAAACAACAATCATCTGCCAAGACGGGGTCAGACTCGGAGTCCGCGGTATGGCACAACTGCTGCCGGCAGCAGCAAGAATCACCAAGACGACGGCAACCAGATATCGCCACCACACGAATTTCCGGACCCAAAGACGTCAGGGTGCCGGGTTGCTGATGAGCTGATAGAAGACGGCGGCACGATGGCACATGACGCGGTAAACCCGGGATAGCGCCGGGCAGACGATCCATCAACGAGAGGAAGAGAAGAAAATTTCTCCAGCAGGAGGGTCCCCCAGGATGAGGAACCAAGACATAACGATGTACGGCATGCGGTGGTTTCCAAACATTCCATCTCCTTTGAGAAATCAACGCTACATAAGCGTTGGCTGCGAGGTCTGGACACGATGATTTGCGCAGCACAGCGAAAGATCCGGGGCACAGAGGCTCGAACTGCTAGTATAGCATGTGGGAAGGGATAAACTTCCGAACACATACCCTTCCACCGTCAACTGTGTAAATACAGACCGCTACCAATTGGACCCCGTAAACGGCATCCTAACACCTGCGGGAGGCGAGTGGGCAAAAGTCGCGGAAAAGACGGGGTATTTCAAGAGAGTATATATCTTGGATAATCTGCATGAGGCGACGAACGACGCCAGGTCTTACGGCCGAGGCCCTGTGACGGGCAACGCGGACGGGCATGCGAGCAGAGAGATCACTAGCATAGTGTAATATCTTTTGGGGACGTTTTTGACATGCCGCAGAGCGTCATGGCCGGAATCCTACTCTCGAAAATGCTTCGCTAAGATTCGGACATAACACCTAGGTCTAAAATTAGATGACAAGTGACGCCTAGGGGGCCTGTGTGGCATGGCAGGTAAGTACTCTACAATCGTAAAACACCGCATGGCGGAGCCCTTCTTCCTTGGGGAGTATCATGCCGTTATCTCTGATGTTGCCGTTGCCCATCTCATCGCAAAGCCATCCTCTAAGCGCGGGATTCAAGCGTCTTCGCTTTTAACAGTCAGGGGTACATCCTCCGGATTCCGCGGCCCAATCATCCAATCTTGCATGGCCAACCATTGGCTCCAGTTCGTCTCCGCGGCAACGATCTCATCCTCCGTGACGTTTTGGAGCGCTCGTAGAAAAGGGATGGATTGTCCGTCCGGCATATCGTACTGCGACTTGACATCGAGCCAATTCGAGGCTTTAGCGGCAAAAAGATAATTTCTTCGCTCGACTTCGTGGAGATGTCCTATCCCAGACGCCCAATCGTCCCCGAAAAAACCATGTAACATACCCGGGAAGTCGAACCCCGTCGCAACTAGTCGGCGTATATAAGGGGTCAGGCTAATAGTCTGGGACGCTTGGTTCGAAATAGAAAATTTTCCCGCCGTCGAAGAGGAATGCGAGGGTACGGTGGATGGCGAAACGGTCGGTCTCGACGAGGAAACTGGGGTTTGTAATTTCTGGAAGGGAAGTTGGATATTGATAAAAGCCGCCATCGCCTGTACTGGGCCTTCGTGTTGCGCGTGATCTAGGAAGTATCGAACACAAGACTGAAATTTGGGATACCACTGGAGGATATCAAACTGGGAATCTTGCATAGGCAGGAAAGGGTTCGGTGGATTTCTCTCGGGAGGGAATGATGACATAGCCTGCTTGGAAGCCGAACGGCTCATCCCTGGTTGGGATATATTGCCATGTGGACGGAAAGACATGGCGTTATGTGATTTCAGACGTGCCTGTAGCGTTGGGTTTGGTGGCCTCGAAGAAGGTGTCCGATCCGTTGCCGGAGTGCTGTCAACGTCCTGCTTGGAAGTGGGTTTTCTGAGGTTGCTCAGGATGGGATCCCAGAGTTAGGACGCAAACTGCTGGCTATTGGATATGGTTCAGCGAATTTCGGATTCAGTGGAGTCTAGATGCGATAGCTTTGATAAGACTCGCAAAATTAGTATCAGCCTTTCGAGGAAGCCAATTCAGCCGCAGCAAGTACTCACCGGAAGATGGGCCGAGCATGACTGGAGACGCTGATGGCAGCGGGGCTTCAAAAAAGATTTTATACTCGTCGTACGGGTTCCAAGCTGGTCTTTTATACTGATAAACATGCCAATGATACACAGCAGATCGATCCTCTTCCAGTTAGGAAGAAATCGGAAAAAGAAGAAGGACGATAAGAAGAAAAGCATTATAGCCTCTAGTGAATTGGACCGAGGAAAAGGAAAGGATAACGGTGGGGAGTATATATAATTCACTGGTCGATGTAACCAGAGACGGTCCCAAGGACGGATCCACGGAAGCTGAGGGCGGCGGGCTGCCTCGCGCACCTTGCCAATGGCGTCTCTTCCGCGAGATGATAGGCGGGAAAGACAAGTTCGGGTCGCACTCGACAAGATGGGTAACATTTAGGGCCTGAACGTGGCTTTGCGGGGAGTCGATCAGGGCTGACCAGGGAGAAAGTCTGGTACCGACGGCGGCAAATACTAGTCTGGGAGGTAATGCAGTTGTGGGAGAGATTGTGGCGATCTATATACCGGATACAGCCAGATACGATGTGGATATAGCTGGTGGCGCTGCCGTTATCCCTTCCTCAACTGGATGGCAACACACGGCCCCCATAGGCGAGGGCTTGTACAGGAGGTCAGCACGTCTCTAGTATACGCCGGGCACCAGGGATGACGACCTCTCCGTCTGAATCTTGTTTCTACCGTCTTTTTTCGGGTTTGAAGAAAAAGAAAGAGCAGGAGGCGATCACTACGCTCACATAAGCGGTCCAGAGATTCCGAGGATGTGGTTAGAAAATGCAACCCAATAATATACGGAAATGTACATACGTTATGTAAGGTACCTACAATTGGGAGCGCATGGAAGATTACATTGATTCACATGCTGCATGTGCTAATCAAACGGACGAGGGTTTTCAAAGGAGAGAGTGAATACCGTTCCCTCGTGTGGTACTGATACGGATATCATGGTAGCAGTGCCTGGGACTGAAATGATAAGAGCAACGATGCAGTGGTCTAGACAGCAAGCCCAACGAAACCTGAAGGGATAAAATAGACCACAACAGGGGTTCTGGCTAGAGGTGAAGGTTTAACGGAGAGAGATGGGAAGTCCGTTGTGGTATAAGTCGTTTGATTAGTCCCTCACGATAGCCGCGTATTGACGCAGATGCGGCAGGAGGCCGAGCTAACAGATCACCAGATAGGTCATAGTCATCATCATTTATAAACAACGATCCAGGCGTTGTTGAGGCAGCTTGTGCTGAGGGTAGTATAGAAGAATGTACTTCGTACGAGGTATACATTATGACTGCTTACATAATGCACATTGCATGTGATTTCGTTGCTCCGGCCCACGACGATGTCCGGCCACTCCACCAATTACAAGAAAGTGGCTTGCCCTATTTGATGGGAACGGCGGTCGAGCAATGCCATAGGCTGATCGATGAGCTTTCACGCTGTATAATTATATCATGGACATATGTAACGTCTTGGTCGTCTTCACCGAGCTGGTCAACCTATAGTAGCATTGCTCGGCCAGCCAACCTATCTACTTGGGTATAAGCGCACGTCAGCAGGGGATAGACGACCGCCGGGTGGCCGAACAACAGCGTGAACGGCGCCCTTCCTGCTGACTTGAGGTAGGGAATATTTCAACCCGATTAATCGGCCATGTTACCCTTTGCCACCCCCCGAGTGGTTAGGCCGGGCAATGGAGTCGACAGGTATAATTGATATAGTTAACTAATACGGACTACAGACGTAGAGTAACTTACTCGCATGTGAGCAAAAACCGCAATCCAATCGCACATTTTTTTAACACCGTTGCCAATAAATGAATGTCAAGCTTTTTTCACGCGCACCGAAAGCAGGGCGCAATGAACGAGGCGTTTTCTTTTTGCCCTTTTCTTTTCCCTGAGAAGGCAAGACTTTGCAGCGCGGCGGAGGTATAAGCGGCCATAGTGCGGGCTGTTATAGCGTAGCTCGTTGCCGATCCGTGCATGCATTCATGACGGGATGATCTCTCATAACTAACATCCCCAGTCTGGTGGCAACACTATCGAGGCAAAACAAACGCGGCGCTGATTTTTTTTTTTTTTTCTTTCGCATTTCCCCTCTCGCCTCTCGTACAGCACATCGCCCACACCTAACCCGGCACGTATAACGAAGCTGTTAAGACCCAGGTTGTCGGCGAAGCTAAGGCTCCAGTCCCACGGATCGTACACATTGCCGACCTGCTGTATGTTCGCTAATATGATTACAAAACAGTGTCGGTATCCCCAAGAGCTACACCAACAAAGAACCCGATTACCCGGTTTGTTCGTCCCGGCGATCTGGGTCTAATCTTACTTCTCCCTTGAGAGATCGCAGTCGACCGGGTACGGTACGTACTGAGGAGCTCGCCTGTAAGTCGTGGCAGGGAACAGGAGCTCGCGCGCGCAGCACACCGAGTATAGTCTAGATTCCGAGCTGAACAGCGCAAAAAAGTCTCCCCCTGTCGATACCACCTCGTGGTGGACCTGTGCATCTAGCCGCATCTCCTCCCGGCACGCTCATATAAATCTGCATTTATACGCAGCGGTGCAGTCTCGTGATACTGAGACACGGGTTGCTCGCCGCACACCATGTGAAAGTATCCAAGTACACCGAGTAGATCCTCTGCGTGGCGGCAGAGCAGATCTATTTACAAGCAGCTTATCCATGTGACCGTGGAGGGAAGAAGAAAAGAGACAACTGATCAGTCAATCGGAGTCTATAATATCTATGTACAGCAATATTGGTGCTGTACCCTTTCCTAGGAGCCTCACTTTTCTGCTTATGTATTGTGTTAGGTATATTATCTATTACATACCCCCTTTTCCGAACATGCTTGACTATACGAGGAGGTAATACATTATTACATGCTAATGTCCGTTTCCCCGCCCCTCTTTTCCCTTGGACTTTACTTCCGGTTTTCGGGGAGTCATCCAGCAAGGGGCCTCGCGCCGACGTTGTATGATTGCGCGCCCGAGCCCTCGGCGGTTGTCCGATATGGGCCCCCCCATACACCCATGCGATCTCGTGCTGGATCTCAGTGCGAGCCCTCGGTGATCTGCATACTGCCGACCGCACTATGTTACGTACAGCGGCTTCACGGGATCGACGGTTACAATGCTAGATAGGCTGTACAATCGCGGCACAGGCAATGACACCAACATTGTAGCACCCGGGGTGGCCAGGCTTAAGCCCCTACGCAGCTGAACTGCCGTCATGGTCTTCGTCATGGCCGACGGAGCTATCTGAATAATCAGATAATAGAACGAATATTTTGCGGGCAACTCCACATCGTCGGGCTGCTATTATGATAAAAGGAAAAAAATCTTCACTCCTTCCTAATTCCTTATCGTCTATTGAAAAGGAAAAGAAACGAAAAGAAATAGTTGCCGGGGGGCCCGGACTCGTGCGACGGAACTGAGCAGGCCGCTGTGAGGCAGCTCATTGTCGAGACCTGATCTATATCAAATTGAACAGCAGTCTGGGTCTAATGGAGGGAGCACAAGTAAAAATAGACATTATGGGGGGAATAGCATCAGTGATGCCAGATACTATTCGCTCGCTACTGTAGTTAAGTATCGCGGTCCAGCGTAGAATGCGCGTGACGAGTAACCGGCGCAGGCTACACAGCATACGCCAGCGACTGATTAGTGTCGAACACCTGCTATTTGAATTACATCGCAGATTTGGAGTGCTCAAGCGAGGCGACCCGGGCAGGGCGTGGTGGCACGACGCGGATTCGAGGCTGTCCGGGTGGTATGGAGGCTGGAAGCTGAACGACAAGCTGGCTTTCCCGGCGGAGCTAGAAGAGCCTTCGCGATAAAACCACACCGGCCTTCCGCAGTCTGTACAGGACATGAAGATTTTGTTGGTGCCACAGGCCCACAAGCTATTCAGGCGCGAAGATGCGAAGATTCGAACCTAACAGTGCCGCCACGGGAGCGCCGAGGACGCCGAGTTACTGGATGCTCCGGAGAAAGACTCCATGTCGAAAGCGACTTTGGTAGGATAGGCATCTTGCTAGACAGGGCTGGCGGAATTGCTACGCGTCTCGCAATTTGAGATCCCAACCGGCAAAGAAAGAGCATAGGAAGAAACCCCTTAATGAGTAGGCGTCCACGGATACGACTTGCTAGATGTATGCCTACCTGTCAGTATGCGTTCCTGGTTAGCACCTCTTTGTACCATTCGAGAGACACTGGGACTGTCGATGAATGATGTTAGCCGCCATTCGCTATCAGAAGCCACCTGCTGACTATACTTTGATGTCCCAACGGTCGCAGTCTTAAACCAGCGTTGGGGCGCTCGCGCCCGCACGGGATTCATACTTAAAGAAGCCCCCCTATATCAGGACACACGGCTCTAGCGATGAGAGAAATGCTGATAGGTGAAAGGACGATCACAACTGAAGCATAGCTACATCTCACGTTCGAAGCCTCGGAAGAGCCGGTCATGACATAGTAAGCGATATCTTCGCTCTTCGAAATAAGGGCTGAGAGTCAAATAATGTCAAGGGTAATCGGCCATTGTCGATGGAGTACGTAAAGGGTACGACACGAGAAATCCAGCTCCGACTCAAGTTCTTCTCGTTCGGTTTGAGGCCGTAGCGGCTATTATTAGAGTCGAGTTTCGTGATGGGTGCCCTTCAGACTGCTTTCGCTGTCATAGTTGTGATACTCAGACCGACGAGCAGAATAGGAAGAACAGTGCGAACGCTCGCGTCGATAAAGAGCACAGTTTTTGACTTCCTGAAGGTGTTATAACTAATCGACTATGTCTGGCTCACAAAATATTACTCGTAGAATACTTCGTTTCCATTCATAAACACAGTCAATGCGGCTCCGACACGACTGAGTCGCTGGCATGGTAGTTTTTGGTCCGAAAGTCTGGGCCTCGTCAATGGCCAACGTATTTGATTTTGTGTCCCAGAAATCCCCCGGGGATAGCTTCTGGAATTTGGACCTCATATAAAACCCTGATACCGCATTCGAATGTGTGAATTATGATCAGTTGATGCTGTAGAAAGCCAAAACAGTCACCCGGGTCGAAACCCCTATTACTGGGACCTTCGTTGCTGATTGTCGCCTTCAAATTCTGCCCATCGTCAAAGGTCAGCTTGTCTTCCGATCACCGACTCGTCACATCTCGTAAAGGCTCTGATAATAGGAACGACTCCTAGTCATCCCTGCCGTATAAGATGTGGCACCACATGTAAAGCCAATAGTGGACTTCCACTGAGGAGACGAGAAACGTATAAACATCGTAGCCAAGTCCAACACTCTGTAGTACCATAATGAAGCAATCCTAAACAGGCGGAACTGCCCTAGGCCATACATATCCTAGACACACCAAATCCCTTGAGTGCTACTACTGCTTGGGTCTTGTTCAACCGAACTTGGTTTTTCATGACAAGGGGTGTATGGACCTGACCCTATAGGACGGGTTCTGCTTGAGCGATTGGCATCATCATCGACAGGATGGCGTCGCTTAATATTGCATCTTTTGGTTACCACACTTCAATAGCATCAGCACCTGAGTATGGTTTGGTAGCTGGATGAAACAGGTTATTCGGTATTTTAGCTGTCCCAGGTAACGGGTGTCCTGGTCGGACGTTGGGCAGGCAGGCAGGCACATTATCTTGCGTGACAAAAACAATCCCTTATAAGCTTTCTGGGGCCTTTGCTCACTTTGGCCATCCGCGAAGGCTGTGGTATTCAGGAATTGCCCATGAGCCTTTGAAATGGCCTATCGTATCCCCCACAGGCAAAATGGATAGCGTTGTTGAAGAAATCGAGTGAGCGGTAAGCCCCGCCTTCAGTCTTTGTCGTTTGTGCTACTGAGCCATGGTATACGTATAGCCATGGGGACTGCGTGCCTAAACGTTGGATTTGACCATTTCCCGGAATGCCTGCCACAACTTCTACTCCAGTCGCTAATAGTAAATGTCTCTTCGTTCTCAGTTGGTTCCACTTATGGTCGTGTATAAGAACTCCAAACTGGGCGACGAGTTAGTTCTTTGAGCCGTCCACTTCCAAGGAGTCATCTGGACCCTAATTTTCTCCAAATGCAACACTCAAATACCTTGGCATCTCCTACTACGTCGTTTTGATATGCATAGAAAGTATACTTCGGCGTAACAGCGTTTTCATAGCACTTGGACATATGTCTGACCGCTGTTTTTATTAGAGCCGAAATTAGATCTCCGATGATGGGAGAAAACCCACCCTCTATAGGTTCAGTGGCTCAGCTAATTGATAAACAAAGGTCGGCCTATACTCAGTTTAGACTATAACTTGGACCGAATGAGTTCGTATCACTCCTCGATCCTGGCGAAGTCGGCGTTCTTGCGAGTCAACCCAAGAGTTCTGGGCTCTGGGAAAGCCACCGCTTCCTCTCTTGCCATGTATATAGGCGAAAAGATAGCATAGCCGAGACATCGGGCATTTCTAGGATCCTTCAACAAGCCATCCACTCGAGACATAATACAGCCTCGATGAGCCGCACGGTAAAGACGGCTTGAACGAACGCTGTTCATTACCGCAGCCGAGTGAGATTCATAATACACTATAGCCGGCCTCGTTGTATAGACATTATGCATATAGTGCTATAGAGCTCCATAGCGATAATTTGACGGGCGAGCAGGCTAGATGGAGGGTGGTAGAACTGCATGGTGACGGATGCAACACCATGATGCGACATCATGCAATGAGCGTGATACGGTACGTCTGAGTTGTCGTATTGCGGGTTACTACGGAGAGCGGTAAGTTGTAACCATCACGGCTAGCATTACACGGCGACCTGCGCTTACTCTTTGGGTCTTTCCTATACTCGTGGAGCATCTTCATGCCGCGTTGAGTCAGCTTTGGGCGGGCTCCCAGTGAGCAGCGAGAAGGCTGTGGCCCGGTAGGTTGTGTCGAAAACGTGAACAGTAATTGACAGCCGCCGGTATGTTCCATTAATTGTGTTTCAATTAGCCGCCCAGCATAGAAAAGAAAAGACAGGCAGATATCTATCCCGTACTTGTGAGAAAGTAGTGATACGGACACGATGCACATGAATCGAACCGGTAAACGCGTTCCAAGCCGATTCCGGCCACTTACCAATTCCGCCCACCCGACCTATAGAAACACCTGGATACGGGTTGAGGCTCCTCACTGTGCCGGTTTTATAGGCCGGGTGGGCGGAATTGGTGGGTGAGCGGGATTATGAGAGGTACCTAGTATAGAGCCACTAATGAGAGGTAACCTAACCGGCTTGATACAGTGCGCCATCGGACAGACTGTATATTCCTCATGCTCATGTGCGGGTGTTGAACTATTATTCACACTGTATGGAGTGCTCGCCAAGCGGCCTTGGCGTTTCGATATCTTCGTCTCCACACGAAGCCTTCGAACGATTCATTTCGCATGTACCCTTTTCCATCGGCAAGCGTTGCGTTCCAACAACACATTCAGGGTCTCCATCATCTGCCACCCTACAAAACCATGTGTGTTACACCAGCTATACCACGGGATACCGTTACAAGCCCAGGTGCTCCTAGTATCTAGGGTGCTGACCAACTGGCATCTCGCCATCTTGATCCTTTCCAGGAATGATTCTCAAACGATCCGACTGCCCAGCGCCTGTGCGGGGGTGCCATTCCACCCAAACCGCCCACTACGTTGTGTAGGTAGATGGAGAAGCTTGGAATCTGCAGCTGAAGTTGGCAGCTGTTGACCATACTGGGTATACGATATGACCTATAGCTACCCGTCTTGGCACGTCTCGTCGCTATCTACCCAGTTACGGCCAAATCAGGCTAAGTATTCGGAATGATCGAATGCACGTTGGCCAGGTCCCCTTGAGATTCGTGTTTCCAGGCAGTCTGTTGTTGACAGGACAATTCAGCTACAAGGGTTAGCGCATACCTACTATTAAGTAGTTGAGCACTCACGCGATGCAAATTCTCACCCCTGGGCCCTTCTCAGTAGATAGCTTGCTACCTAGCCACCGGCCCAACAGCTGTGAGGTCAGCTCATTGTCCACTTCGTTTAACTATAGTCGAGACCGGAGAGCAGCAACGGCCAACAACGTCGTGTTTCTATTCTTGGAACACCGACCGCCCTTCGGATCGCGTCTCACGCCTACCCTAAACGGTTCGAGGCACAACACCGCGAGAATGGGTGTTCCGCGGTTCCCACCGGCTTTATCTGCCCGCGAGAGCGTTTTCGGGGTGTAATGCAGGCTTCTGCAGGCAACGCTGGCCAACTTCGCAGCCTCTAGTATCCTGTCCACACAGCCTTTTTCGGGGTTGGTGCTGACGAGACATGGGGGAACCCCCCTCCCATTGGTACTGTGTCGGGGATCGTCTCCATGGCTTGCTTAGCCGGAACACACTCTTATGAATCTGACACAGAGTCACAGACGAAGCTGGGGCAAGGGCACTTCCTATAGTGTAATACCTACCACCTATGCGATAGTACGCGAGTAGAAAATTTCGAGCGGGGTGCTTCACTAACTTCAGCTGACAGCCTCAACGGAACGAGGTCTCGATAACCGAGCCCGGCAAATAAGCGTCAACTATCATCCACACCTCTCTTCCCTTGCCTATTACATTGCTCATAAGTAATGGGCGACCCCGTTGTCGCCATACCCTCCTTTCCCGCTTGCTTTGCTGGCTTTTCCTTTTGATGGACGGATGTCTACCTGAATTATGGCACTCGCCCTCCGATTGACTGCCCTGAGTTATGTGGTCGCGCACGCCAATGCCCGATGGTTCCATACAGATCCAGATTCGGGGGATCGGACTCCGGTGACACCAACTGCTAAACCTACGACGCTGAGTTCTGAGCAGCTATGGGCGCCGAAGATAACTGCTCCTCCCGATGAGCAGCCAATTGACTGGGATCTTCGGAGGAGAGATGACGGCGCTGATACAATCTGTGGCTACGAAGTGGGAGCCGGTAACCCTCTCAGTATGCATCACTATCTAATATATAAACTTCTCATACACTTAACTGTCCACCCCCTTTTTTATTTCCCTCTCTTTCTGATACCAGTGACTAATAAGACTATATCTCGGTAGGTTCGCCGGTTACTTGCGGTAGTGGTGAGATTTGCGGGTTAGACCGCCGTCTTGGCATCGTAGGGTGTTGCACGGGGACCAACCCTCGCGGTTGCGTCGTGCCAACAACATGCCTTGAGTCTTCACAATCGACGCAATGGACGGGCGACGCGCTCACGACATACTGGTGAGTGCCCTCTTTTCAGAAAAGCGAGTATTGTTTATAGACCGGCACACTGAGTGAAGAATAGCGGTGATCCAGCCCGGCCTCATTGTGTAACGCACTCATATGAAGCGAATTTTTATGATCCGTTATATGGCGCGTACTTTATAGGCTGTGCTGCCCAGTTTGCGACGGGCGACATCGTTGCCAGCCCCATAACAGAGAGCAATCCGGGTACTACTGGGTCGCTGTCTGCATCTGCAAGTGCTAGCGGTAGAGTAACCACCTCAGCTACTGGCTACCTCGGTAATAATACGTCGCCTACAACAGGACCTTCTGGCTCGGGTGGAAGCTTTGCATCGATGCATGCTGGGGAAATTGCTGGTGGCGTGGTGGGTGGAGTTGCCGGCCTCGCATTGATCGCGGCGGCCATATTCTTCTGCCTACGTCGACGGAAGAAGCAGTCACAAAACTCAAACACGTTTACTCTTCCGCCAGCACTGGGTCGAAAAATGCCACCGAACGACCACGACATGTACCAGAATGAGGCAATACCAGGATCACAGTATCCTTCGACATTCTACGGGGAAACGCCCCCCGGTATGGCACAAATGTCAGACCAACCCATGACGGGCTACCCGCCCAACGCCTACGCGATTCCGAACCCCACCTACATAATAGGGAATGACAACAACCGCAATGTCGAGGCACCTGTCTACGTTCCACCGCGAGTCGCGCCCTCGAAGGCTCATGATGAAACAGTATCGCCGATCGACGACAGCCCTGTGAGTCCGGTGAGTCCCGCCGACCATTACAATACAATGGTATCAGCGCTGTCGAACCAGACACCGCCTCTTCAACCGCTTCAGCCGGCCGTCCACCGGCCGCAGCCCACATACGCTCAGTACTCGCCACCACCTCCGGTGCAGTACCAGTCATACCGGCCATATCCTGGGACATGACGGAAACGGAATTACTGATAACACGAAGGCAAATAGAGGCGAGGAACGCCGCGGAATATCTGAGGATTTTTTTCATGTTCCCGAGTTCATTCATACAAGGGTTGTGCTTTTCAGGAGTCTAGTGGATGGACATTGTGCGTTCTAGGCCGGGGAGATCCAGCTTAGGACAATTCAGCGTACGATACCTATTGCTTTTTTTACAAAGGGAAGGGGGAAGGGGGGAGGGGGGCGATTCCTAGCGTACAGATTGAAATGGCCATGTTCCGCCAGGGAGACATCCGATGATGGGATGTCAGGGCTGTCTTGTCAGCCGCTCGTGCATATATTGGGACGAGCTTATCTTATTTCCTCACCTTTGGGAGACGGGCCGTGGGGCTATTTGCGCCCGGCTGGTTGGGTTTAGTGCGGGATGGTATAGCTGGATGCGATGTTTTAAAAAGATAGCTTCGTTTGAGCTACAGCACCCAAGGAGATAATGGAAAGCGAACTGGTATCAATGCCTTGTGTCGGTGTAGACGCATGACTTTGTGGCATGTGTATACGTATGGGTCGGCCAGTCTAGGGAGAGGGGGCTTGACTAAGATTCCTACAGGATGAATAGCTATGACAGCTGATGTGCTGTCACCCCACAAGTGTTAGGTATGATATCCTAGGCATTACCTAAGTATTTGAGGTAAGGAATTCGTGCCCTGCGATGATGAGGATACGGACGCTGATGCACAGCTATACGGGCGTGATGCAGTGGTGGATCTCAGCGGTCTCAGCTACGCATTAGCTTTGATGAAAGTCTAACCTCCGTAGTTATAGCTTAGTCGGCTTGGCTTCTCGTCTATGATTTGCGGTGTTTTCTCTCGCTGCAGACTCGATACGGTCAGCTCTCATTGTCAGCTCGCATCAACAGCTCTCCAATCACGACTCGAACTTTCAGCAGTCTCTACATTACTTCCCTTCTTTCAAAGCAAGTGAGTGAGTTCCCCGTTCGACCTACCTAGCTAGTGTTATTAAGCATGATTAGGTAGTTAACCCCGTGTGAGGAACCGGGAGACGACACCATGGCGGCCTTGCCAGACCTGCCTGCAAGCTTCACATCAGCGCTAGAACTCATCGACGCCGCACACGCTGAGGATCCGAGGGCTATTCCTAGCCCGGACGGCACCGACACAACCCTGCCGAGCGAGCTGCACTACGCACGCAAGATGACGCGCTGGCTCGCCGTGCGGTGCCCAGACGCATCACCGTCCCTACAGGTCGCGTGCCGGGCACAGCATTTCAGGAGGTGAGTCCGCATCGCACGTGCGAACGCTACCTGCGCAACTTGATGATATCACTTGCTGCTTCTTATCTTGCGCCCGAACCGCGACATTTGAACTCATTTCAATCTCTTCACGTCATCAGAATGCTTCATAGCGTGAGAGCGCATCTCATGACAACCTCAAAGCACTCAGACTGACAAAACCGCAACGCCGCCGGGGCGGGCGAAAAACAGATGGGAAATCCCTCGTGACAGCTTCCCAATGACGCGCGCAGGCTACCTGACGTGGCGAGCAAAGCAGAAGACGGAAGCAGCCGAGAAGATCAAGGTGCTGCTCTCGTCGCTTTCCCCGGCGCTCGCGGCGGCGGACATCGACCGCGTCGCCGCGCTCGTGAGGAAGGAGGGCCTGGCGGTGGACGCGGAGACGCAGGTCCTGGAAGACGTGGCGTGTCTCGTGTTCCTCGACGACCAGCTCGATGACTTCGAGAAAAGAGCCGACGTCGACGAGGACAAGATGGTTAACATCCTTCGCAAGACGTGGGCGAAGATGAGCGCGCGGGGACGCGAGATTGCTCTTGGTATGAAGCTGAGTGAACGCGCGACGACGCTTGTTACGAAGGCGCTCGCGGAATGATGAAAAGGCGTGACCTCTACAGATACTCTTCGCTCTATGTATTAGGTAGTCTAGCGTAATAACATCGTGTACACTAAGAGCCTCGGTGATTCTGTGCTTCACAGGCAATCGTTTTCCGAGCGCCCAGCGACACGTCTACAATCGTAAGGAGATAAAGAAGCGTCCAAGTCGTGAAATCGGCCTTGCTCACACGATTTATTAGTTATAATGTGAATGTTGTAGGTATTATTTCACCAAGTACATCCGTAGAGACATTGCAATATTCCTTCGGGAACCTAACCGGTACGCACCAACATCGCTATAAATACTCGATATGGCGATAATGACGGTGCGAGTTATAGTTCGGTGCCTTTTTCACCGACTCCAATTATGTCTTACAGTGTGTAGTAAATATTTACACCATTACACTGTGCCCTTGCACCGTCAAGCTGTTTACCCCAACGAGAGCAAGGTAGGTGGCTTCAATCTTCCTCTTGCTGTCTACTATAAGAATGCCACCTTAGATGCCGTTTATAGAGACGAGAATTTGACTGGTCAATTGCCAATTGATTAGGCATAATAACCTAGAAATTCCCGACGCCAATACGGCAGCGGGACACGTCGCGTAGGTCCTAAACATGACCGCCAAGGAGGCACGAAGCGGCCGGCTGGTCAGTGTCGAGGAGATATTATCACATCAGTCTCTCAACGACCTCTGGCTCGTCGTCGATGGCGTGGTTTATGACTTGAGCGACTTTGCCCCCGATCATCCGGGCGGCCCGGGCGTCCTGCTCCAATACGCCGGTCGCGACGCAACGGCTGCGTACTCGGAGGTTCACTCACCGTCTCTGATCTCCACCTCACTGCCGACATCCTGCAAAATCGGCTTCCTAGATTCGTCGACTATAACCGAAGAATGGGCGCGGCCGCTGCCCACAACGGGGAAGAAGCCATTGTCGAAAATGAAAGGCGCCAAACCCCCGCTCGGGAGCATCATCAACGCCCATGATTTCTGGCTTGCAGCCCAGCAAAGCTACACGCCCAAGGCGTGGGCCTTCCTCTCTTCAGCCGCTACGGATTGTCTGACCATGGAATGGAATGGCTCGACGTACAACGATATCGTGCTCCGGCCGCGCGTGCTGCGGGATGTAAGCACCGTCAACCTCAAAACGACCATGTTGGGCCACCGCATCTCAGCGCCCATTTTCATCGCTCCCACCTCCATGGGGAAGCTATTCCATCCTGAGGGTGAACGCGAGCTAGGGCGCGGAGCCCAGGTACTTGGCATCCCACAGTGCGTGTCAACGAGTTGCTCGTACCCGTTGCCAGAGGTCATGGACGCCGTGGAGGAGAAGAAGAGCAAGGATGGAACTAACGTACCTATTTTCTTCCAGCTGTATGTCGACAAGGACCGGCGAAAGTCGGAGAAGCTTTTAAAACTGGTACAAAAGCGGGGAGTAAAGGCTATTTTCGTCACGATCGACGCCCCTGTTATCGGAAAGCGGGAGGCGGATGAGCGCTTAAGGGCCGATGAAAACTTCAAGCTTCCCATGTCGGGAATGAAGGCGAAGAACGACAGTAAGGGCGGCTCGCTGGGCCGTATAATGGGCCAATTCATTGATGCGTCGCTCACCTGGGATGACATCGCGTGGTTGAGGAAGACCGTTCCTGGCCTACCGATTGTGCTGAAAGGAGTCCAGACGGCCATGGATGCCGTCAAGGCCATGGAACATGGAGTCGACGCGATTTACATCACTAATCACGGAGGGCGGAGTGTTGACACAGCTCCTGCTACGATATTAGTCCTGTTAGAGCTGCAGAAGTGCTGCCCCCAGATCTTTGATAAAATGGAAGTCTATATCGACGGCGGTATAAGGCGGGGGACGGATATCTTCAAGGCTTTGTGTCTTGGTGCTAAAGCTGTGGGTATAGGTAGAGGATTCCTGTTTGCCCTGAATTACGGAAAGGAGGGCATTGAGCACTTCGTAAACAGTAAGTCCTGTTGTTCCGAGGCCCGTCGTGAAAGTTGAATTCTGAGCCTGGAATTTTACTAACCTTGCCCTATTACCTAGTTCTGACCGACGAGCTGCAAACTACGATGCAGCTATGTGGCGTTACGAGCCTGGATCAAGTCCATCCTGGGCTGCTACATACCGGTGCTGTTGACTATCTGATACCCGGCTCAGAGGAGCACCCTTATGCCAAGTGGCGGCCGAAAGGCAGACTGTAGAGCCTATTTGGGGACTATTATCGATAAACCCCTAAGGCTCGATTTATATGTAGGTACATATGAACGGTGTATATAATGAGGATAGTATTCAATGCTCAATCCCGGTACTCATTACGTCTATCAACACGACAGAGAGAAGGCACGCGTGCAGGTGTGGACGCGCTTTTCGTTGCCGTCTGTTAGTTGGTTTGGCGGAGGATCGAACTGTGGTTGCTTGTTTATTGTACCGACGTACCATGCTGGCGTTGACAGTGACCCGAAGTGTAGCTTCGCGTCAGGTAACCGCGTATAAACAAACACCACCGCGAATAGCCAAGGCATTTGTTGACCCTTCGGCACTAGCAAGACTTCCTCTTCGTCGTTAACACTTCGGTGAAATGAGGAATCCGGACTGGCAACACAACTAGTCCAACACTACTCACGTGCTTGCCCGAACAATAATCCCCTTTGAATAATCTCATGGCCTGAACCTCAGGCATTCTTTTTCTCATTGCCATACATCTTAAGCTCTAACGGCAGGTGCCTAGTAGGTGAGCTAGCTGGCCCAAATGCTAACCACGTTTTTCGGCTCGACAAAGCCAAAAAAGCGCACCAAGTCAGAACCACCTCGACTGCGCTCTGGTAAGTTCTGGTGCTGCACCGCCACCACCATCACCACAACTCCCAAATATGAACTGTTCACAACTTTTCTATTTGATATACGCACATGGACATCAACTAAAATAAATAGCTTTCACAAAAGAGAACCCGGTCGTCCCCGCCAAGCCCGAACACCCGCCTTCCCGTCGCAGCAGCGATATTAACTCCACACTCGCCGAGGCCGGAACCGACAACGAACTCGACAAATTGTTCGATACCACAGCCAATAGCCCAGGCAAGATGGCTTCTAACGGAGACGCCTACAATGATGATGCGACCGGATGGACCCCGCAGGATGATCGCGTGATTTGCGTCATGAAATCCAAGGAAATGTCGTGAGTTCAAACCCCCTACACTATTCAACCCTCCATATCCACCACCGGTGCCCCTTCTCCCCTAACCCCCATTCCCTGCCCCCTCAAAAAATTTTACAAACATATTCATTCAACCCGTCGCTGACACAAGCACGCATCAAAAAAAGCTGGGCCGAGATAAGCAAAGAGCTCGGCCGTGGCAAGCGCGAGTGCCAGAAACGCTACCGCACGCTCATCTCGCACGCAAAGGAGCTGAACATCACGCTAGAGAAGCTGGCAAAGCTATACGTCGACGAGGAAGAAGAGGAGAGCCAGACGTCTGATTCCGACTCTGATTCCTACAGCTCTGATTCCGACTCCGACGTGGACAGTACCCCTAAGCCTATGAAATCCGCCTTGAAAAAGCCAGCCAAGTTCGAGAGCGGCCACCACCGAACCAACTCCAAGGGCAAAGGCAAAGCAAACTACGACGAGGCCAGCCAGGGCAAAGACGAGGCCAAAACAAGGCATGAGCGGAAGAAATCCGACGCCAGATCCCACCGGTCCGCCTCCGTCACCAGCGAGATCAATAGAGACAGCAACACGATCTCCTCGTCGTCGTCGTCATTGTCCAACATTGGACCCGGACTTGGACCCGGACTTGGACCTGGGCTTGGACCTGGACTTGGACCCGGACTCGGATCCGGACTCTTTATCGACCAGGCAGCCGCGGAGGCGAGACTCCAGGCCCTGAGAGACGAGTACTGGGCGCAGCGCCGCTTCCTGTACGGCGTCGTCCACGGCGAGATCCCCCCGCAACCCAAGACCCTGCAGCCAGACCGGTACTTCAGCGAGGCCGACTGCCGGATCCTAAGCACGCTTGAGGCCCGCTACCGCACCGAGAAGTGGCTGTTTATCGCGTCCGAATTCAGCAATGCCACCGGCCGCGTGATCGACAGCGAGATCCTGAAGGCGAAGTTTTACGAGGATTGGAACTGAGCACTGGGCTCATTACCGGGATTTGGGGGAGGGTTTTCTCAGTTTGTTTTTGGCGTGAGTATCCGGGGTTTGAGTAATGGCTGGCTTTTGCTTATGGTATAACCATTCACGCTTTCGCGTGCCACGCATGAATTGTTGAATTTCTTTGTTTGATTCTTTTGCCGGGTCGGAAAATGCAGGGAAGCATGTATGCTCGCTTGATAATTACGTACACGATGTCCATCCGTCAGGTCATGTAGCCCGACGCGCGCAACATCAACGCAGGAACGATAAGTGATTTCTTTCTATCCTTGATTTGGCTTTCCCTCGTGAGCTTCTTCTGTTAACAATATTCGGATGAAAATCAGCGTGATTCACCATTGTTCCTCAAAACACGCGTTGCTCAAACTGCGTTTCACCGATGAGAGTCGGTTCCACCCCCCTGAGCTATACACCCCCTTTTTTCGATCCTTCTCATCCTCCGATTTCGGCTACAATAGATGGAATAGTACCTGTCTACCATCCAGAAGTGAGACCGGATATAATGAATATCAAGTGGTCAATCAGGGCACCGACACATTTAACACGAGAAAAGCCCCCAAGATAAAGGCCATATAATCTGATAGTCTCCAATCCTCCTCCATGATATCAACAGAATAACAATCAATCACATAAAAAATGGCAAGATAAGAAATCCAACAAGAACCAGAAAAGGAGCGAAAACAGGTTCCTAATGTTGACCTAGTATCACATGCAGCATAATGTATATCTCGCCCAACCATCTCATTTTAATCTACAAAAACGAAACCCAATACTTTTCCCCTAACCCATACCAGGACCCCAAACTTTTCCAATGCCTAGCCAAACTTAACACGTCCTTCCCCGCCTCTGCTAGAGCCCGAACTAGCCTCCGAGATGGTCTTCCGAAGCGTCCGAACAAACTGCTGCCGCCGCTCCTTCTCAACAACAACGCTATCCCGACTACGGAGGCTAAGCAGTCTAGCCTCGGCGTGCTCCATATCAGTCCCGCAAATCCCGTCCAGCTCGTCGACGAGTTGGATCATGTAGTCGAAGATACAGCGCGCCTCCCGGATAATCTCGTCATACTCCGCCCCTGTGAGCACATCCTCGAACTCGACAAGGCGCTCCTTGAATCCCTGCTTTAAGTCTTCACCGTCCTCGGGCGTGTCGAAGCGGAAGAAACTCAACGGCTGTGTGACGATGCTACTAGTACTTGCAAGGGTCGCCGGCCTCGGGTGCTGGCCCGAGAACGGGACCCAAAACGCCGGGCAGATCTCTTCGAGCGAGGCTCGTACGAAACGCCCGCCCGAGAACAACGCCATGTATAGGACCCAGGCATATGCGAGGAGGACGTGGGGTGATTCTTCCACTGTGGTTTGGATGTGGTCTAGGAAGTTGCTGAGAACCGGTGTTTCTGATGCGTCGTTGAGTTGTTCTGCTAGCGTGCGGTCTGACCACCCGGTCAGGCATTTCAGGTCGTTTTGCAATGCCTCCGATCGCATCAGTCCTTCGCAGTGTAGGCTGGCAAGTAGTGGTCTTATCCGGCCGTGGTTCGCTGAGGGTTGTGGCGACTCTAAGATGGCCTTCCACAGCGACTCGAGGGTGATGTATATGGGGGCAATATGTATGAGACCTGATACATATTGAGAGGCATCGTCGGCTACCGGGGGTATCGCCAGACGCAGTCGCGAAAGCACTAGCTTGTTTAAATTCGCGTGGACGGATTGGGTAGCGATGTTAATGGAATCGGAAAGGGAGTGGTTGGTGTCCTCTACTGCTGAAGACATGGTCATAGGCGCGGCGAGTAGGCGAAGTAATAGTACCTAGGTAAGCCGGCGAGACAGATAATAGGAATACTACAGGTGGATGTAGACTTTATCGAGGGGCCTGAGGCAAAGCTCGAGACCGGATATTAGGTAGGTTCCTGGAGGCAAAAAGATCCGGAGGCAAGTACCAAGGGGGAGAAAAAGACGAGGACGATGAAGACGAGGCAGAATGGCAACAATATACGAAGTCGCGACTTTGAACCTGATGATAGAAGGTCGAGATGTGTGCTGATCATACGGGGAAGGGGAAACCACGAGCCCTCTGTATGTGCCGGTTTCTGGCGAGGTAGACAGTGATGTTCGTAGGGAGCAAATGTGCGGCCGGGAAAAGAAAGGGGAATGGACTCAATATCTAGATTCAAACAGAGCTGGATCGATGGGGAGGCCCCACGTCCATGCTTGCTATATATGGACAGACCGGGGAGTCGGGGACCGGAATTATGACAAGAGAGGTAAACAGAAATATGGAACTGAATCTGTTGGTGGTTCTTATAAACCCTCGACAGCCTCTAGTACCCCTAGTGACCCCTTCCTTACACAGCACTAGCTGGAAAGGGGGGGAGGGAGGCATGAATAATCCGGTGCCAAGTACAGATAGTAGGCTGGCGACCAGATCACGTATGTAGATATGCATTGTGAATAAGTGGACGATTCAGCCCTTGGTGAGCAAACAATGATGAGACCCGGGGTAAAATCTCGGTCGATTCGTGACAATTCCGTTCGTGACAAACCTCTGCATATATGGTAGTTAGATAATCCGTCCGAGGAGGTCGACATCCTGTTGCGGCCTGGCTGTTCGGCGTTCACTGGCGATTCTGCCTCTTCAGTGCCGAGCAATACCCAGTGTACTTATTTGTGCTGATCCGTGTGATTACTGTAGATGGCCGGCGGCGTGCCCGCCGGCGAACCTAGAAGCCCATCTCACTTTTCCATGTTTGATCATGGCGAATCAAAATGCCCATCCCGGCTTGACGGGAGGGACCGTGCCGGCGACTTCGCAGATCCCAGCCCCCCGAACACCGTGGCACGCACAGTACGAATCATGGTTGGAGAGTACCCAGGCAGAATGAGACAGACCCGGCCATCATGACCGATGACATAGCATCGTCCACCTGCTGGTCTTATTCTCAACCTCGGAGCTCGTAAATTCCGTGCTTGCCGTGACATTGTTGTCCGTTTATCACCGATAGATATGGCAACTAAGGTGTAAATACGCATCGTCGACGCTTCCATATCACTGGCAAAGGTCCCTGGACTCATTTATCACCGCTGCCCTTAATCAACTACACCTCCGGCATCTACTACCAGCGACGCCCGTTGGTCGCTGCAAGACCACGGTCGTGTTCGATCACTGCTAGTCTCCATTGTGAGAACGAGAATTATACCCATCATCTAAGGAAAAGTCGTTGATCACTACGGACCCCTATTCTATGAGTCTGGGCGCTTCCTGTGTTCCTAAAAGGTATGCAAAATATTCGATCGTACCTTGATAGGCCAGAGTCTAGACAGCAGTCACTGTCACCACCCTACCACGACGGCTAATCTGTGCTGCAGAGTTGTTTTTCGAATCAGAAATGGCCAATGGCGAACCACCAGGCAACGTTTGTTCTCGCACACAAGGGCCATCAATGGTGACTCCGCCAAAACGTCTGAGGTCCCCAAATTTCCTAGTCGTCAGCCGACATTCAACATAGACCTGCATGTGCCCATCACAATGGGCCACAACAGATATATCGAGTGAATAATTTTGGGAACACCTGAAGGAGCCCATGACAAATATAGAAATCGAAGTGGTACTCGCGCCCAGGTCTCTTTTCTGCTTGGCTTCCGCAATACGCTATGTTTCCAGCGTTGACACAGTTGCGTGGGCTGTCGGTGAAAAAAATGTCACAAATAAACACCCGGGCATTACGGAAGACGGATTTTAAAATAAAGGAAAGCGTAGGCCGTTATAAGTCCACTATAAGTGATCGTTGCAGTGACCTACGCTTCCCATTTCTTTTGAATACGACTTTCGTATTTGAGACCAAAAAAGATGCATTGAGACCCTATAATACAGGTCGATTCCACGATCCATCCCGGTAGCCAAACAGGAGGCAATCGACGACATCTAATGGGCGAACATCATCCCGAAGGGATAGGTCGACCCAGAGAGAGAGTATAGAGAGATTGGCCCAATCCATTCCTAGTTGACGATAGTTGGAGAGCTGGGCGTGAGGATTATATTATTATTGCGATACGTAGGTATGTACCTATTGCAACATCTTAAGCGTCCCAGTCTTATTCACCTCTCTGTCTGCCACCACTACTCCTGAAAGGTTAGCGAAATACTGAATCAAAATCAGACGCACCGCCGCAAACTCTTTGATTATTTGACCTGACGTAACTCACGTGCCTGACCAAAAACCCTTGCCAACTTTGTCCTGGGGATCCGGCTTGGCCTCCCCGTGGGTCTGCCGGAACGCTCGGTTATGTTTTTCGACATCCCGCTTCTCCTTTTCTGTCTGGCCTGACTTCGCCTTAGAGACAGACTCGTTGTGAATCTTTGGCTGTGGCGCCTCCTCACCCCTACCTTGATTGAGATTGCCCTGCTCACTGTTAGGGATTTCCCCACCTGTAGGGCTTCTGCCAGTTTCGACGGCTTCTTTGGATCGAGAACCACCTGACTGTGCACTGGCATCTTCCTCGGGCAACTTCTTAACATTCGCTGCCTTGGTCGGGGCATTGGCAGTACCTTTTCCAACATCGGGAGGCGGAGGTCCTGGGTGTTCGAGGGATTCCTGAACTTCAGACGTTTCCTGCTGCTTTTCTGCATGCTCTGCTATTGGATCTCCCTCCGCATCCCCATAGCCTTGTGTTCGACGAAGGCGTGAAGCGACGGTGAAATCATGTCGCTGACCTCGTAGCACCTGTGCGCACGTTGTGGTCCTCGGGATGTTGATAGAACCACCACGAATCGCCTTCATGGCGGGATATCTAATCATACTTGATTGATCTTGATTGATTGTGCTGCAACTAAATACCAGTTATCCGGTATCAGCTGGGGATTGGAGATTCAGAATTTGAGAACAGCTGAAGCCGATTTTCATGTATGCGATCACGATGATACTCTATAGAAGCCGCAACGAAACAATAGGTAAAGGGCCTACAAAATACACGAATTGCGCAGGTATACAAAGTCGAGATGCCGAACAGAAGTGATCTCAAGACACGAATGATGTCATCATCATGACGAGGACAAGCTTGAACGACCATGATTACACCTCCTAACTGCCTAATACACTACAGACTGTAGATAACCATCTACCGTAGATTATGCATATGGCTAGTAATTATACTAATATCGCCAGATTTTCGTTCGGCCGGCCGTACTGGTCGGCCATACAACCTGCCCAAGCACACTGACAAGGGGCCTTGAAGCTAGAGGGCGCCCCCGGCTGGCCGAGTGATATGGTAGGCCGGCCAATAGGATAGCTGCATCACGCATGTACGGATCCGTGCTTGTACAGTCACAACGCCGCCCGGTATAAGTTAGTGCAATCGTCCCCTATCCTGGGTTGGGCAGGTCACCTGGCACCCCCCCCAGCCACTGGATTAACAGCTATAGGCAGGTACCTAGGTACTTCGTGCACCGGTGCGCTATCGCTACGGGGCTGTCCTGTGCCGCCCATCACCCTATCATCCCTCTGGTTATCTACACTACGGATCCGTACCTGCTTCACATCCACTACCTTGCCTTACTTTACTGGACTCCATGATCTAACTGCTGAACCGGGCGCCGGGCAACTTCGACAACCTCTTATCACCCATTACTACCTCGGGCCTAAGCAACTCTACACGTCTTCCCTCTCAACCACCGCCGACCCACGAAGCCTTGCAAGCACTTTCATACCGTCATACCGATATAAGTGCTATCCCGCTCCTTGAACCGACAAGCCCTCCTAAGCACCCGCTGCAAGGCAACCAAATACGCAGTTCGACCACTCCAACATGGCTTCGAGGAAGAAGGTGCTTCTGAAAGTACATAGCACCACACCCCTTTCGTATTGTCGCTTTGTATCGATCTATTTTCTAACTTATCAACCACGGCTAGGTTATTATCCTCGGCGACAGCGGTGTGGGCAAGACGAGCTTGATGAACCAATATGTACGCTACCAACAACCGATAAGCAGTCTAGGAGCTCGATGCCTTGGATGGTGTATACGAACGACGTATGGCTGATTTTATCCCGAACCCTAGGTCAACAAGAAGTTCAGCGCAAGTTACAAGGCCACTATCGGTGCCGATTTCCTGACCCGAGAGGTTCTGGTCGACGATAGGCAAGTCACGATGCAGGTATGGCATGGTACTGTTTTGAAAATGGTATTGAATGCCGTGGCTAATGGTACGTGATAGCTGTGGGACACTGCTGGCCAGGAACGCTTCCAGTCTCTAGGTGTTGCATTCTACCGAGGCGCCGACTGCTGTGTGCTGGTGTTTGACGTCAACAACTCCAAGAGTTTCGATGCATTAGACAGCTGGCGTGACGAATTCTTAATCCAGGCCTCGCCGCGAGATCCGGAGAATTTTCCCTTTGTAGGTGAAGGACGGGCGCGTACCTCCTCCGTCTTGGAGCACCTGTGCTGACATGGCCATTTCTAGGTGGTTCTTGGTAACAAGATCGACATGGAAGAGAGCAAGCGAGTAGTGCGTTTTCCCTTTCCCTTCTTTCTAGTTCCAAAACACGATATTGATGGATTTGATGCATAGATCTCGAACAAGAGGGCAACTACTTTCTGTCACTCTAAGGGTGATATCCCGTACTTTGAGACGAGCGCAAAGGAAGCCATCAACGTCGAACAAGCATTCGAAGGTAAGTCTCGATAGACGATACGAGCGCCTCCTACCCAGGGTCCCTCGTCTAACATTGCCACAACACAGTTATTGCGCGAAACGCCCTTGCACAGGAAGAGTCGGAGGAGTTTAGTGGAGACTTCCAGGACCCTATCAACATCCATATTGAAAACGATCGCGATGGCTGCGCTTGCTAAGTGAAGGGGACGTTTCCACGATGGCCCTCAGATCCTCCCACGAATCTGCCTATATACAAATTAATATACGACCCTTCGAAAAGGAATGACGTACCTTTGCGCATTGTGCGTACCCACTCATTCACCATCCGTCTATCGGGGGCATCCTGCTAGCCCCAGATGGCATCCGGCGTTTATTTCTGTCTCGGATCGCTTAGGGACGTGGAACTGGTCCTAGGGGTTTTGCATTATTTCAGCGAGGAATGTGAGGTATAGACAGTGTGGTATCACGGTTGGTATACCCCATCTCTCAAAGGAAGGTTATTGCTCCAGTCAACGTAGGTGTCCGGCTCAAAGGTCCTATACAACAGCTCCCCATTATAATTAGACGTGGAGTTTATATAAGTTCAACAGAAGGTGGGAGCTCCCTTTATGGTGAACACGGTGTCAACGAAACTGATGTGATTTGCCGAAGTTAATAGGCAATGTAGATGATGCATATCTAACTACACTTTCACGAGTACTAGGAAGACGGAGCACCAAATGCGGTGAATAGCGCAGCAACCCATAAATGTGATGTAGCTATCTGTGGCGGATAAGTTCCTGCTGGACAGAATACCTTATACACCATGTATGGACTAACATGGTCATACGGACTCACGACGGCAGAGAGCACACGAGTCGTGATCCAAAAGTGCATGACAGGTCCATGACAGCGTTCCATTAACGACCCATCTTTGCCCTACTGCCCGGTCCACCGCATTGCTTGGCCACCTGACCGGCTGAGCTGAAGCACACCGACAGGGGATCAGCCGGACAGGTTGCCGAGCAGTGTGGTAGGCCGAGCAACGGGTAACCACGTCGATGCTGCGGTTCCAAGCAAACCTGAGCAATTAACCACGAGCAAAATATAAATAAACTGCCAGAGCCATTTAACTAGACAATAAGCTGCAAGCCTGCATCCCTCAGCTTCTCCAAGTTTGGGGGTGTTTTCAAGGGTGTAATCCGCCCCGCTGCCTACAGACTGTACACTTAGATAATACCTACAGTACCCGGATTCTCACTCGTTGGGCCAGGCAATCAAAAGAGCAGGCAACGAATACGACGTCGGAGCTCGGTATTTGTCCGCCTCCGGTTACATCGACCTCCCTACCTTACCTCACTTCCCGACCGGCGGCCCCGGCGGTCCCTCCCTCCATGGAATCCCCGGAACCACCCGCGACAATGGACGTTGCCGCACATAGGAACGATGTGATGAGTAGACGGCCACACGTCACGTTCCCGGCCGGTGGCCAACCGTCTGCCCCGGCGATGTCTCGCAGGCGCTCCATCAGCACGGGGCGGGCGTTCAGCGGACCCGTCGCGCGGAGGACGCTCGGAATCGTCCTGCTGCTCATCACCGTGTTTCTATGGACTGCATCCAGCTTCTTCACCAGCGTAAGTATACCAAATACCAAGGGGAAGAAACGCCCCTCCTCTCCCTATCCTCTCTTACGGGACTGACAAAATGACGCAAACAAAAAAGTACATCCTCTCCGACCAGACGTACAACAAGCCGTTCTTCGTCGTGTACATCAACACGTCCTTTTTCGCCGTCGCGGCCATCCCGCTGTCCATCAAATACATGATGCAGCACGGCGGGATCAAACAGGTGAGAGTGCAAGCAATGCAAGCCTGGCGGGGCCGCGCCCACATGAAAAAGAAACTCAGGGCCCGGTCGATGAGCGAGGATTCCACGCTGGAGGAGTCCCTGCTCGCGAGCGAGGACGGGGATCCCGAGGCGCGCGGCGCCCAGAAGGCGAGCAAGCAGTCCTCGCTCGCGGAGACGGTGGTGTTCAGCGTCAAGTTCGCCGTCGTGTGGTTCTTCGGCAATTACTTCTCGTCGGCGTGTCTGGGCTACACGAGCGTCGGGAGCGTCACGATCCTCACGTCGACGAGCAGCGCCTGGACGCTCATCTTCTGCGCCCTGATGCGCGTCGAGTCGTTCTCTGCCCGCAAGCTCCTTGGCGTCGTCGCGTCGCTGCTCGGCGTCGTCCTGATCTCGCTGGTGGATTTTTCCGGCAAGGCGGGCGATGGCGGCCTGCCGCATCGGACGCATGCGGAGATTGCGATTGGGGATGCCATGGCTTCTCTTGGCGCTATTTTCTACGGCATCTACGTGGTTATGATGAAGATCCGGTGGGGCGACGAGGAGCGGGTTGATATGCCTCTGTTTTTCGCCCTTGTTGGTGTTGTGAATGCGTTGTTGCTTTGGCCGTTGTTTCCACTCTTGCATTACACGGGGATCGAGACTGTGAGTTGTTTTTGGGCGGTGGAAAATACTGGGCAGGAAGTGAACCAAGCTGACGACGTTGCAGTGCGAATGGCCTCCCAGCAATACGATCTGGGTCGTCCTTGTGGTATATTTCCCTTTGATCACATTGGGCGCGAGGAGAAAAAGGCTAACGGCTTTTGTAGGTCAATTCGCTATCATGCTTCGTGTCCGATATCTGCTGGTCGTATGCTATGCTTCTGACGACGCCCCTCGTGAGCACCGTCGGATTATCGCTGACTATCCCGCTGTCGCTGGTCGGGGAGATGGTCCATTATGGCCAGTATCCCAGCCCCGCGTATTGGCTGGGTGCGGCGACGGTGGTGATGTCGTTCTTATTCATCAACCAGACGAGTCAAGAAAACGAGGCACGACCCAAGTCTTCTAGTACGGAAAGCGAGTGATTTATACGGTGTTTCGGGGATTGCTATTTATTATAGAAATATATCATTGCGTGCGGGATAACATGGGACGTTGGCATAGGGATGCCTGTTATTGAGAAATAGAGGAACAGTTACTGTACACTTATGGTTGCTAGATGCTTGGGTAGATTCGATCTAATGAAGTCGTCAGCTTGTCATTTCCCGTGTGATCTGCAGAGAAGAAAAGGTGGTAAGTACGTAGTCATTGTAGGATCAATCAGGAGGAAAAACCTATGGGATAAGTCTTGGATAATTTGAATTGTATCTGCGACAACCAGAATCACGACAAAACAACATGGGTTGAAAAGGCATGTGAATCCGATGGACTGCCGGCTTCAAGTGGACGGAGTTGACTTACGTAATCCCGAGCCCACCGTTGACTTTGAGCACTCTTCGAATTTAAGACCAAAGCGTGGCTCCCCACCGAATTCCAACCTGCTCTGCTTCACCCCCTTTGCCGCGACACGGGCCTACTCGCGCCATGTAACCGACCGAATGGGCGCTCCAGCCTCTACACAACAACGAGATGGCGGATGAGGATCTCGTGCGCAAGGTCCGAGCACTGGGGGACATTGAATTGGCAGCACTGCTCTGCCTCATCGGCCGCGAGCACTGCATCATTAGCACTGATGGAGAGTATCTCGACGACCTGACAGCAGAGCTCCAGTTCGTTGCCTCCCGTACATTTGGCTTGGAGACGGCCGTCGTAGATTGCACCCCCGAAACAACACTCGAAGACCTCGTAGCCGCGATTCAGCTCCCGCAGCCAAGGCCGATCGTTATCCCCCGATCACCATCGTCGCCGCGCCCTCGTGGTTCAGTATCTGCGCATTCGCATCCGCATCCGCATCCACATCACCAACACGGGGCTCCGCGACCACCGTCCTCGCTCTCCTTGAATGCAAATGCCGCTCGATCTAGGACCCCGTCGCTGTCTGCCGGCACACAGCAGCAGCAACATATCGCGAACATAATACTAGCCCGAGACCTAAACACTGCGCCAAAAGCCGTGCAGATCCAATGTCTCGAGCTGATGCGGACGCGGCGGATCTTCACGCGCACAGCCGTACAGCCATGCCCGAAGCAATTCCTCCTCATCGCCGTGCTAGGATCCGAGAGCGCAGGCCAGGCTCGCCTGACAAAGCACCTCAACGACCACTTCTACATTTCACACTGGCATGATCCCGAGGATGGATTCGCGCATTTGGACGGGGGACGAGAGGAAGGTTCTGATTCCGACGATATCGACCAAGGTAGCAAATACAGACGCAGGGGCGAGAGGAAAGCAGCAGCGGATGGCGACGGAGATGATGAAGAAGGAAACACCAGCCAAGCAAGCTCAGCAAGTGTTGTCCGCCGAACGCCAAGGTCGAAAACGCCATCAACGCCAATCCCAACAGGCACGGGGCAGCAGGTATCATCAACAGACTGGGCAGCGCAAAGCCAAGGAAACCCCCCAAGAACAACAAAGGATCGCAACCACGCCCATAAACCCGCCAGCCCATTCCTAGCCGAGGCGGAGATCTCCACCCTCTCGACCCTCAGCCTCCAGACCCACGTCGACATCGAAGTCCAGCGCTACCAGATGAACATCATCGCCTTCCTCCGCCTCCACCGCGCCGTGACGCCCGGAAGCGTCCCGCCGTCCGCGACCACGCACTTCCGCACGCTGCTCCGCGCCCTCGCGGCACTGCACGGCCTCGACTTCGCGACCCCGGAGCTCGTCCAGCTCGCCGCCCGCAAGATCTACGCCCACCACATCGCCATCACGCCGCCGGAGCGCGAGCGGAGCATGCAGTGGGGGAGCGACCTTGGTGCCGTGACGGCCATGTTAGATGGCCTGCGGCCCGAGGACGTAATCGAGGATGTGCTAGGCATGGTGGCGGTGCCGCTTTAAAAGTCTTTCTTGATCGAACACGGGGGGGGGCTCAACTTAGCTGTAGCGAGAAATACCGCGATCAATTGAATACGCCGCAAGGCATGGCTAGCTCTGCCATCATATCATTCATAGATTTTATAAAATAAATATAAACAATTTATGAAGATCCTAACCCTACAGTGAAGACGGTGAGACAAACCGAGCCCGGACGACATTCAAAGGGGTAAACATGGGCCAGGCAATCCGGGTTCAGACTCATATTATTCTCAGCAAGGCGTCTACAATATAGCGTAGTGAGATAAATACTAAGCGCATCGAGAACCAAGACGCGTCAATTACCCTCTGCTTTAGGTAAGGTAAGGTAAGGGGGTAAGGTACTCTACACAGCCAGCCCATTCCCGCCAGCTCCCAGGGGCGTCCCCACGCCCCGAAACCATGATATGATCGTTTCCTGTCAGTCATGCGCCGTTCCTCGTAATCTTTTACATGGAAATCCCGAAATCCTGCCCGCAAACGCCGGGCCCATGGCATTAGGGGCGCGCGCGGGGGGGCATTGCCAAAGGTCTTCTTCCAAGTGCCGGGCGTAGATATGTCTGTGGCTTTTTGCCTCCTATCATGAAGCCACGTACTTAATGTGGCTCAATTAGTTTGGGTGGCCTCCATTGGCGTTGGATCCCCAAATCTGACTCGCACGGGCTAATAAATTCGCCAGATGTATCATCAGGAGACCTGGCTGACCTTGCAGGACCAGCCCGAGTCCTTGGCCAACAAAGGAAGGCTAGATAAAGTGTCAGCTTTGAGTCGCAATTGAAAGAAATTTAGTATCGGGGGAAGCAGGCTTACCTGGCTCCCAAGCACCAACCCAGTTCATTATTCTTTATCTTCTTGGCAATTCTAACTTCACGGTCGATAGGCATTTCGTAGCCGGTGTGCAGAAGACCAATCATGAAGTTCAGGTCAAGACAGTATTCGCCGCGACCCCGAAGCTCGTCTAGAGCCTCCGGTAGGTGACTGAATACGTCCCAGGCCTTCTCGCCACCGCATACAGTATGGGTCAGATCATGAAGCTCGCGCAAGGTATATGAGTCTGGCATGCCTAAAGGTTTGGTGCGATCGTAGAAATATGAGAAAATGTAGACGTCCTCCCGTGCAAAGGTCTTAGCTAGCGACGGCTGATGGACGCCATTGAAGGAGCAGGGGGCTAATCGGCATTGGGCGTCTTTCGACAAGATCCTCTCCGCCAGGCTGCGGCACTGAGCCGGTGCGGGGATAGTTGGGCCCGTCACATTAAGTTCGATTTCACCCCTACCCAGTGGACTGTCATCAGGTAGTTTTACCTTGATGATGTCGCTTTGGCCAGCGTTAATGCAGGGGTGGTTTAAAATGGGCTTTTTAAGAAAGTCAAGGCTCTTTTCCTTTTCATATATGTCATGAAGCAAGCTCAAATGGATTGACTCGCGAGCAGACATGAGGCCATATCCAAGGTGTGAATGTTGGTAGAGCTCAAAGTTGCGCCCGCCAAATGACAAGTCATATTTGTGATCGCCTTGAGCCATCTTCTCCGGCATACCGCCAGAACCTAGCCCTGGAAATGTTGGCTCAAAGACAATCTGTGTCGACCCACCGCCGAGGTCAAAGACAGCAGCCGTCGGGCTTTCGTCGGGGCCACCAATCTTGCCAAGGAGGTAGTTAGTGGTAATCCAGGCATAAACACCCTCATCCGAACCATCCATAATCGCAACACCATTCTCTTCCGCGGAAACAACCGCAAAGGGATAGTTATTTTCTAGATGACTCCGAACAGCTTTCAGGATATTTTCGGCGGCACTAGGACCAACCAAACGCAAACCAGCAGTCGCCTTAACAGCGATGGGAGTGCAGCCTTTCAACTTGTCGGGAATAGTTTCCATTGCGACCGCGAGAAGAGGATCTAGAGTCTTCGCGGCGGCAAGCGGGTCGTCCTTATACTTGCTCAAGCCACCAACGCTCTTCTCGGTCATCTGAAATTCCTCCTTTTCGAGCTCAGGCGTAGGGCCGCAGTTATTGAACTTGTAAACATGAATGCGGGATCCAGTGCTGCCGGCGTCAATCATGATGACATATTGAACAATGGGCTTGTCTCTCGAGAATGATTTCGTGCATTTATCGGTGTAGTATGAGGAGTCAACGGGGGCTTGACCAGCCGCCTGCGAGACTGGTATGACAGTCAGTAACGATTATGATTGCCGATGAGGTGCTGGGATCGTGGTCAACGTACCTCCCTGGTAATAACCTACGCCTTTGGGAGAGAGATAGTAGAAGAGGAAGAGGATGAAGACAACGATGGCTGTGGTCTTCAGCCATCGCGACTTCTGGGCCGGATTCATTCCGGCTTGCTGTAGCTTCTCCAGGATGCCGGGTTCTTTGTGACCGGAACCGTACCGGTCAGCCTTCTCGTGGGGGTCGGGCCGGGTTTGCTTTGTAGGCAACGAGACGGATGTTCTCCTCATAACCTTCGATCACAGGGCATCCCCACGAGATATGGGGGAAGCAACGGGGGAGGCCGAAAGGGGTGCGCGCGCAAGGGAAATCCTAGAGCCTAGGTAGAGCCTAGTAGGGTGTGATTAAGGTGGCCTAAAGCAACAAGCGTTGACAGGGGGTTGATGGGAAGAGAGATTCGACTTTCGACCGTGGCGACTGGTGCGTTGACGAGGTATAGATGGAATGGGAAGTTGGTCATGAACGAGCGTTGGACTACCGAGTCGATATGGAAGACAAGTGAAGGAATAGAAAGACACTGGCAGGGACCTGGCCTAGAACAACGGGATGTTATCGATTCATCACGGACTTTGAGATCTTGCAGCGGTTAATACCATGTGATATGCACTTAACCCGCCTTGACCGGTGTATGGCAAATTACGCTGAATTATGGACGCGCAATCTCTGCCCCACTTTCTACACTATCTCAGCCACTGTGGCTTGGTCTGCCGTGGCGTAGCCGTAGTGATTCAGTGCTCAGGCTTTGCTGCGTAGGCCACCAAGTAATACCAACGCAATATCATACCGACAACCTGTTGACAATCGGGCACTGAAACAAACAGCTTGATCAACGAGGCAGTATACATTGTATCGCAGAAACAGGGTCTCAGGAAAGTACTGAGCACATAACCAACAGTCGTGTCGCGTTGTGAAAGGGGCACGAGAACTATCTAGGGTTGGGATACAGAGAAGACCTCAGAATACCTAGTGGTCCAAACCGGCGCCCGTGGTCTACGGTTGATACGGCAGAGAATAATCGGTCCGTCACGTATATTAGGCTTCAGTGAAATTCCACAGCAGCAGAGTAATTCGTCACAGGTGTTAAGCAATCGACAAGAAGGGTATCAAACATTGATTCCATCGTAATCAAGTCGAAAAGAGGAGTGACGCCAAGAGAATCATTCCACAGACAAGTAAACCGTCACCATATGCTATACTTGACGGAAAGATATTGCTGGCGGACAAGGTGTACGCTTTCTATTCCGCTGGTTTTGGGCGCCGTTGCGCTAGCGATCTGTCTCATCCGTGAATACAGCGCCCTTATCTCCTTCCGATCATCCTCTGCCACTGGGAACATCTTTAATGACACACGATGAGCTATTTCGAAACGGTCTGATGAAAACGGGCGTCGTCATATCCTGAACCCAGTTTCCAGCCGACTAGAGAGCATTCCACAGGGTTGACCTCAAGCATCGTGACGCCTACTAACACAGATTCCTTTCATCCATACACCGTCCTCTTCTCTCCATGGTCAACCCCTAAAGAGCCCTCACTGCCCTCGTAACCGTCGAGATCTCATTCTCCGGCAACAGGCGGCAATTAACACCCATAATAGAACCCCCTTCATCACCAAGCCTCTCCGAGGTCCCCCACCAATGCGTCAAAGCACCGCAATGCGCGCAGCGATAAAACGTAATGCCGCCTCCGCTTCGACTAGCCGGTAGATCCGCTCTAACATAACTATCCAGAACTTCGTCGACGCCAGTAGGGACACCCCGCGTAATAGGTTGCGCCTCTTTTGCTGCTTCTGTGCCAGTCTCAGGTGCAGGGGAGTTAAGGAACGCGGTAGTAGAGGCGGGAAAAGCGGGAGAGGACGTCGTCACGGTCACATGGTCGCGAGGGTAATACGCCCAGAGCGCCCCAAGCTTATAGCACAAGCTGCAGCGGCATTCGTTTATCTCCTTTGGGGGCCGAGGGAGCGTGATTGTGATGCGACGGCAGTGACATGTTGCTTTCGGTGATGAACTGTCCGGTGTAGCCATGCTGGCGATATGATTTACAAGAGGCGTTTCCCGTGCGGATGCAAGGTTGATTGAGAACTGAGGGCCATTCCATTATGTGGACGAGAGGGCCCAGTACCTGCGTTTCTATGACGTTGTTCTTACTCGATACAACCGGGTTCAACCCAACCCTCGCAATGAAAACTGTAGAATTCTATATACACTAGAAAGAACCGGGCTGCCGCCAAACCTAAGGCCCGCCGTCACGCCATCACGCTGTGTTTTATTCGAAGGTCTTGTCTATCTCCTCGCGAGGCCTTTACCCAGTAACTCGGATCCAACCTCAGCGAGCAGGGGCTCATTCGGAAATTTCTTTCTCTTCGCTAGGACCGTTCCTTGCGCATCCATCGTTCTTAGCAGGTCTATCAGCTCCCCTTCTACCGGCATGCAGTACGCCAAAAGTCCCAGTGCCAACAACATCCCATGGAGAGCCTCAGTTGAAGAATCTTCCTGAGTAATGGCCTCTAGGATCGAGGCTGCTAACTCTATCTGATCTTCCTCGGGAAGTGCATCTTTTGAATGTCGCCTTAGCCGACTGTTGGCGTGAGCCACGTTGTAGAGCAGTGATGCCGCTGCCACCCGGACATTGTTGTGGTTGTCGTCGAGGAGGCTACTTGAAATGAGCTGGGTAACCGCGGTACGCAATGGAGCGTAATCTAGGACTTGGCCGGGGAAAAGCGGACTTGAAAATAGGTTACAAGCCATATGTAATGTGACCAAGCGGAGGGCATAGGGACAATCAGAGCCGCCAGTCACTGCCTCTAGAAGTGATATAATGGTTTTATGGCCGTCCTCTTCGGCATAATACCCACTGAGGCGTGGGTCAACGAGGCCACACCGGAACAGGTCTACAACAGTGAAGAGGAGTTCTCGGGGTAGATCAGCTACGCTAGTAGCCAAAAACTTCGAGAAAGCAGGAAGGTTGGGTAGGGTGGCCAATGATGGATTTTCTTCTAATCTTGTTTCGATGAAATGCTTCATGCCCTGGACTGCAGCCTCTTTCGCAGTAGGCCCCAGTTTGGACAATAGCTTCGGCAGCGGAGGTATTTTGGTGAAGAGGATTGGCTTCGAATTAGTATTCGATAGATGTGGCAGATGTAATAGCCTATGTGGGTGGGAAGGCCCGGCAGCCATCTGAGCCAGCAGTTTCACGGTGCCTCTCAGCCGGGCAGCATCGGCACCAGCCCAGCTCTCCTGCTGTTTTCCATGAACAAACGTAACAAATGAAGGCGTCGCGGTAATCGCATACTCTTGCGCAATGGCGTAAGCTCGTGAAATGTCGACCTTGATTAAAGTTACATTTTCCCCATATTCGACAGCAAGTTCGTTGTACAAGGGATAGAGGACTTTGCAAGGCGGGCACGTGGCCGAAGTAAAGAAGATTATTGACGATTTGTTAGCAGCGCTCTGCAAGGTAGCTGCCAAGGCCTGTGAACTGGACACCTCCACAACCGCGGTCGATGGGACTGCTGCAGTCCCATTAGGAGCCTGTTGTTGGCCGTTCTGTATACCGAGAAGGCCACCTTGTCGAGCCTTCCGCTGCTCAACCATCTGTGTCAGTTGGGGTTGCAACATCCTGCCAAACGGAGAGTCGAGGACCGCTTGAGGCATATTAGCAATGTGGTCCGGAATCCCCTTTCCTAGCATGAATGTTGAGAAGTCATTGCTGAAGTTATTACAGTTGTGTCGAAAGAGATCATAAGCCTCGGGGGTATAAATCTCTCTCAAAGAATCGAGATACTCGACAATGATTTCCAGTGGCAACTCCGTCCTGCCGAGAAGTATCCGCTCGAGGGGCCGGCCAAGGTGGGAGCTACCTGGTGATATCACATTGATTCCGCTGTCATACACATATTCCATTCTCTCTAGCTCGATGGACGTATGGTAGATGGCATCTAGTTGAAAACCAAGCATGCCCATAGATAATTGACGGGCAAGTCCGCCTGATAAATCGTAGACTAGAAGGTGGACGTCCATCGTGAAACCAATAGGTTGCTAATGGAGAGCGTGTGCCGAAAAGTGTCCCCTGGTAGCCGTCGTAGGCAGCGAGAGGTTTGCGAACAGTAAAGGAAGACCGTAGTTGCCGATGCTCCTAGAGAGAGAAAACGGACGGAATGCCAAACTACCACCCTAGAAACCTACAGTAGGTACGTAGTAGTTTCTTCTTCAGGGGAAACAGAGAGAACGCTCCAGATCTGAGGTTTCGGGGAAAGAGTAAGCAGGTCTAAAGTCAGTTTCTGCTATGATGCGGTGCAGGTACTCTTATGCTTTACAGGGAGTCGCCAATTCTTACCTAGAGACCCGTGCCGCCAGACGTAATTCGAGATGATGCCTTTCAAGGCAGCGATTGATAATACGTCAGGCGAAGGTGGTAGACTAAGGTAGATGTACGTACTCCCGTGAGAGTAGCCTCATTGAGTTTAACGCAATTGCTGCGTCCGGCACGAGCCTTCTCATGGTCCGTGTCAAAGCCCCACAATTGCAGATTGGAAGGTACATAGGTACAGTCTGTAGGAGGTACCTACCTAAGTATAACCATGTGCTACTGAATGCGGTTTAGACCAATCTTGTAATGAATGGCGCCGGGACCGTTTTTCTGATTTCCATACCGTGCAAGCTATCTTTGCTACTGTAATTCAGTAGCTTAGTGAGGTACCTGGGTGGTCAGGATGGCCCCTGAGACCGCTATAAGTATAGTGCCCTGATTCCACAAACCCACTATAATTCCAAGTGTGCACCCACTCACCCAACAGTCCATACTGTGTTCTGATTACCTACCCAAAGGCGTTAGCGCATCTCCCTTCTTTTATCACCACTTTCGTATCTGCCCTCACACTCAATACATGACGGCATCCGGTACATCGGCTGCCCGGCAACGAAAGTAAATAAACCCACCAGCGAGTGTGACGCGCGATACCTAGATAGGCAGTCTGCCTACCCACCTTACCCATAAATGTACGGCATTCCAGATGCCCTCAACAGGCGGCGATACCAGGACGCCATTTCGGAGTTCTGCAACACATTGTCTGGAATGGTATTGCTGCCACAGCCGCTATTATCATCGCTACGCAACCCACAGCAGAATTCCACACATACATTCCTTGGTCCAGGAATTGAGCAAGTCGCATTCGACGACGAGGAAACAATGAGACCTCCTGCTAATACCATGCGGTCCTCCGCCTCAACCCCGTCCTTGCGCTCCCGCGATAGTATGCCGGCACCGCAAATGATGAGGATGGACGGAGGTGGCAATGTGAGGGTCGTGGTGAGAGTCAGGGCGTTTCTGCCCAGAGGTATGTTGCTTCCATCACTACGTGTCGGCCCAAATAACCTATGCAAAATGGCATGGACCATGATGCTATTTACGATGGCTAATACAGAATTGCAAACACCAGAGACCCAGCGCGGTGCAGAGTGTCTTATCAGCATGGACCCCGGCACCCAGATGACAACACTGCACGTCCCGGACGACAGTGATCCAGCGAACAGCAGAGCTATGAGCCGCAAGGTCATTGAGGAAAAGACGTTTACATTTGACAATTCGTTCTGGAGTCACGACATGAGGGACAAGCACTACGCACATCAGGAGGATGTGTACAACAGCCTAGGAGAAGACTTCCTCGACCACAACTTCGAGGGCTACCACACATGCATCTTCGCTTACGGACAGACTGGCTCTGGAAAGTCGTACACCATGATGGGCACGCCAGACCAGCCTGGCCTTATCCCGCGCACATGCGAAGATCTTTTCCAGCGCATCGAGGCCGCACAAAACGAAACGCCCAACATCTCCTACCACGTGCGTGTATCCTACTTCGAAGTATACAATGAGCACGTCCGCGACCTACTCGTCCCCGTCATGCCGAACCAGGCGCCGTACTACCTGAAGATCCGCGAGTCGCCCGTGGAGGGTCCGTACGTGAAGGATTTGACCGAGGTGCCCGTGAGGAACTTCTACGAGATCCTACGGTACATGAAGGCGGGAGACGCGAGTCGCACGACAGCAAGCACGAAGATGAACGACACCAGTAGTCGAAGCCACGCGGTCTTCACCATCATGCTGAAGCAGATCCATCACGATATGGACACGGACGAGACGACGGAGCGAAGCTCACGCATTCGACTGGTCGACCTAGCGGGCAGCGAGCGAGCTAAGTCCACAGAAGCGACCGGTGCACGACTACGTGAGGGTAGTAACATCAACAAGTCGCTGACGACCCTCGGGCGGGTCATCGCGGCGTTAGCCGACCCGAAGGCAAACCGGCCGGGAAAAAAGAGCAGAGACATTGTGCCATACCGAGACTCCATCCTGACGTGGCTCCTGAAGGATTCGCTCGGCGGAAACAGCAAGACGGCGATGATTGCATGTATCGCGCCCGCCGACTACGAGGAGACCCTGTCCACGCTCCGCTATGCGGACCAGGCGAAGAGGATCCGCACGCGCGCGGTGGTCAACCAGGACCATATCAGCACGGCAGAGAGGGACGCGCAGATCGCCGCCATGGCTGAGGAGATCCGGCTGCTGCAGCTTTCCGTGTCGGACTCGCGACAGCGGGAGAAGAACGCCCGCGAAAGCGAGGAACGTCTTGAGGAATACCAGAACCGGGTCATCGCCATGCAGCGCATGATGGAAGAGCGCAGTCTCGTGGCCGAAGGCAAGATACGTAGTCTGCAGACCGAAAACGAGGCCCTGCGCCTCCATCTCAAGCTCGCGCTTGACAGTCTGAAGAATCCGATTCCCGAGGTTACCGTGCGGTCCGGGCTCGACGGCGACGAGGAGAATGGAATCGACGGTGAGGAGGGATCCGCTGGTAAGAACAGTGGGCTTGTCGATGAGGCGTACTACGATGACGGCGAGGATGATGGGTACCAATCCGATGTCTACGAGGAGAAGGCGAACGATACGCAGGATTACATGCATGAATTGCTCAAGGATCTGGCTCTGTTCAGACGAAAGCTTAGCGATGACAAGGAGCGGTTCCTGGTTGACTCTCAGCGACAGCCGGTTGGGGTCAGGGTCAATCCTTGATGTTCCTTCGCTCCCACGAAATACGGCAGGCAAGCTCGGGAAACAGGAAATGGGATTGCAGGGAAGTGGTCGTTCTGTTTGGCAAGCCTCGGTGTCCGGAGTCTCATGCATTTGTATGAATGAATGAATGAATAGGGCATGATTTCGCTATCATGATATGAGTTTGCTTGGCTGGGATCGAAATCGCTTGCGATATTCAGCATCCCAGTTAAGAATGAGAGCATGCTTCAGTTCTAGATAGATATGCATATGAAGGACATAAAAATAAGCCGTTCCGTCTATGTGACCGATCTTCTCCTTGCAGGACCTAACAGTGCGTCAAGAATATTTGGGTCTATTGATTGCTAGAGAATGTGACAATCATCGTATCGCGAACGGACTCATGAGGTTACTAGTAAACACAGGTGAAAGTTCGCGTATCTAGACTATACAGTAACTAGACGTGCTACCGCAATTAACTAATTATGAATAACGTCGTCTTCAAGTGATCAATATGGAATAAGCTACACTCATACCCAGTCTGCGGCCGCTGCCCCGTCGGATCTCACAGGGTCTCATATGAAGTCGCCCGACAAGCTTATGTATCTGTTCGTTGAGTGTCGGCCAAAATATTAGGAATCGTCTTCCGGGCTCGGGGAGTCGTCTGCTTTGTGGGATTGACTTCTTCTGGGCTAGAAGATGGAGTGGCATGGTGCGTGACCTCGCCTCTCCACGCTTCTCGCCCAGCGCGCACATCCGAAACAGATAGTCGAGTCTCACAGTTATACTACCTAGCGCTAATTCTAAGCTGGATTCTTCCTCTTCGCCCTCGTTAAGCTTGTATGCCGCTAACTCCTCATCTATGGGGTCCCGGCTTTCGTCGTTAGGCATGACGAGGAGTCTTCAGAAGCAGCTGACGGCGCTATTATATGTCAAGTTGCCAGGAGGAGGAATTATCCACAGCTGGTATGGAGTTAATCAACACCTTTCCCTCTAGGCCTGCTAAGTTCCTGTAGCAATTTGAGCATATGGTTATGGAAAGTAGCAGAATCTAAGGACGTCTCGTCGAGGAGTCCAGCCGCAAGCCCCTGAGGCGGAGCATAACGACGAGTCCAGATGTTGGGCCTCCCTAGCCGATATGATACTCTCAACCGAAGGGCTTCATTTATGGGCAAGGACGACACGAGAGATTCTATGGCGTCCTTGTTCTGTGATTGTAATTCCCATAAGAGTTTGAAATTTCTCCCTCTCGATTGATGGCGTTGGGGATGAGATGATGGTGCAGGGCATGGTAAGTATGATGGATTCTCGACTCGGAGTATCCTAGGAAGGCTACCCAGGAGAAATACTACTCTTTACGTATCTTATATGCAGTGTGTATGAAACAAGTGGTAAAACGCAGAAGATATCGCTTTGAGAAGAATCGGGACCAGGCCAGAGAGTCATTCAATTGAAGTCGTGTTTATACTAAAGGCGGACCGTCAGACGAGGGCCCGAAAGCTCCCTGCTATCAACAATGTCTCAATAACGGTGTAGGTTGATGTCATGTTTGCAGGAGTCGCGCAAGTCAATATGGGCGCATACATTTTTCATGGGCGAGAGTTTGTTCGTTTGAAAGAGCATTGCTTCATGACTACTTCGCCAAGTTCACGTTTCGGACAAACGAGCAAAGCGGATATAGCGGCCCGCTGAAGTCCATGTCGTACCTATGCCCGTTGATTTATGAGATAAGTAGATGCCTCGGGCGTTATACCATGTGGAAGATGGGAGAGAGTGATGAGGTATGAAACTGGCCCTTACCAATAGTTGACAGCAACACAAATTCCTTCCTCAGAGCATGACTGCGATACTTTATGATACCTTTAACGGATTAATTAGGGCAACTGGCACATCGTAAAAACAACTTAGTACCTAACTCACCACATAGCCGGGAGGTAAAGCATGTCTCCCGGTTCGAGCGATATTCGCATCGGCTCAGCCAGATGCGAGTATGAGGTCGCGCGCACATCGGGCTTGTCGGGATCCCAAGTAGCGAAGGGAATATTCCCATCTGCCGCTTCATCGAGCCGTAGTGCAAGACCCTCTATATTACCTTCCTGTCGAGTCCCTTCCCGACTACGAGTATACGTTGCCGGCTCGAGGTCTTGCTCATTCACGCAGGGCTGGAAGATTGGGGGCAGCAGAACGAAATGCTTGCGGCCCGCAACCTGCACGTACACGTTCTCGTAGTTGTCGCGGTGCAATGCCGTTACGGAGCGCGAGTTGCCAATCCACAGGTTGATGGCATCGGGCTCCCGTTCCAGCGCGATTCGCGCAAAGGCAATACTCCTTTCTACTTGCGAAAAGAGCATGATATATTCATGCCGCAGGTTATCGTTTTCTGGTTTCGTCAAAATAGATTTAGAAAGGCCTTCCATTGCAGGACTCACGTGTTTGCGCGTATCGGACTTCACCCCCTTTTCCTAGCCCCTGTTCACTCTCAAGCGAGCTCGTCTTCTCCTGTCGCATCACATAGTCCAGAAACTCGCCAAATTCCTGGTCTTCTTCATGTGGCTTCGCGAATACAATGCGCCCTTCGCCGTCCGGCGTGGGAGCATCCGCATTCCCGAAAGGCGTGACGGCAACGTTGACTTTATTTCCGGTCAGCGTCGAGCGTAGGTATGCCGCATCCCAAGTTTGCGTAGCGATCCAGTCCCGCGCCCCACGCCGCACCACGAAGGGAGTATTGCGCGCCACATAGCGCATAAACTCCAGCGGACTTGGTTCCTCGGTCAGCTCTTCGATGCGCGAGGAGTTGAGCTCATTGTAAGTCGTGAGGAGCTCTACGACAGGATCTTTGACTGCGTGAGCCTCCATCCCGCATACAAATAGAATCGAAGAGAAGCGAGCCGCCCCCCTCCGGCAATTGGTACCGGGATTGATGACTGTAATGAGTTAGTCCGGTCTGGGTTTCCCCGCGGATGGGTCCGAAGGCTTAACCCGCAACTCAAACGGATCTGCCCGCCGTCGTCTTGTACATTCAGCATACATACTCAGTATGCGCATACCGGAACTTTTCGAGTTTGTTGGCTACCGTGTGGCATGGCTAACTCAGCCCATCCGGCATCTTCCGATGGCGGCCACTCACCAGACTCGAACGCAGAACCAGTAACCCTTCTAATTCCAGGGTGGGATCCACGCACAAATGTACGAGGTACCCAGACAGAGAGCCCAATGTTTGCACGGATCTACCCTTTTGCTCAGACGCCACAGCTCAGGTAAATATTTGGCACCAACCAATTAACGTCTGCGGCAGCGGATACCCACAGCCAGCCTCTCCTTATCCATGCAATACAACGAAGCAGCGGCTTTACCCTATTGTCTGACTTGCCTGCTGTATTGCTCGGCCAGCTGACTTGACTCGAACTTACCAACAGGGGGTCGTAGGGGAGCGCCCCTTGGGTGGCCGAGCAAATAGCAAGCCAAGGAATATAGTGATGTCCCGGGATCCTTTCCGCTCCACAATGTAGGTAGATATATCCCCGGTTAGGTTACGACTTCGGCCTGTACATTCATAGATTCACAGAAAGAAACGTCATCTCACCGGGCAGGCGTAGAAAGAATATTACAAGAGCCGGATTAGGGGGTCGGCATCAGCACACATATCTACCTCAGCTACCTAGGTAGTTGTAGGGAATACATGTCCCATACTTCACACTACGACAGATAGATGGCACCATTCATAAAAAGGTCTCAGGCAGAAATGTTCCATCTATCTAGCCCTGCTAAGCGAGTGGTACATGAGAGATACCTGGGAGCAGCACACTTGTATTATGGCTGTACCGTATAGACCGTACGGACTACCAACCGTATAACCCTCCTGGTATTCTTCAAGCCTGAAATTGAAATCTCGATCGACTTCGTCTGCCCCCGCAAGGCGTCTAGAATATATTGGGCTAGCGCCCGGGACTGCTACATGGTACTCAGTAGCGTGCTTACGGATGATCAGCATGTAGCGTTCTATTACCGGCAATATTAGGTACTTGTTTACTTGACGTCTTCGACAGCGTCTTCGGCCGGCCGTGTCACTCGGCCATCCTCGCTTTCTATGTGTACGTGGGGCAGTTATGGATCCCGATTTCCGATTAGGTAGCCGTCAATTTTCCATTTCAAAGGGCCAGTTGGGTTGATCTTCGATATCGAAATTCGCAAGTGGCATGGAAAAGTGGTGGTGTGGCCGAGAGTGCGCAGCCGGCCGAGGATGGTGCCGAAGACCCTATTAGCCGGCAGCCCATCGCCATCTTCACAGGCCCACCGCTCTGGGCCCGACAATCAGATACTTCCTACTACGACGTACCCCTACGCTGCAACCTCCCAATCGTCGACTGGGATGCAGAACTATGTCATAGTGTTCTAGTCCCGCGCATCAAACACTCGGGCTTCATTGGAATCCGGTCCAGACGGTGAAGGTTCCCTATCCACTTATCCCGAAGCATGTGCTAGATAAATGCATAGGCAGGCACGGATATGTGCATTATGCACGCTACAGTACGATCCCATGTGTCCAGGGAGATCTGTTTCCGCGGCCTGCTCCCCTCGCTCCCCCTGCCCACGTAACTGCTTTTAACAGGTCCAACCACATGCCTTTTATTTCGATCCGTCTTCTCGGCCTCTGATGAAATTCTCTTGTTCCCCGTCAGATCACATCACATCACATCACATCACGCCTGACTCTCTTCTGCCGCCATTTGCAAAGCTGCCCAGGCTGCCCCAGCTGGCAGCAATCGCGCCCATAGTAGGTACCTAGCATGGGCGGACCTGTCTCGAAAGACTTGAAAAAGCTATACCGGCTCCCCTTGTGCGATGTCTGTGTGAGTCGCTCGTCTATCTCCACATCTTGGACCTAGCTTTCGATGTCGATCTGCCCCGTCCCATGCGCCGCAACACACCAGCCGCCCCATCCGCATAACGAGCCCACACTATGCGCGATTCGAGATTCGATGCGAAGGCCTGCCCGCCTCTGTTCTCATATTGCTGCACCGTCAACGACCTGTTCGTGATCCAATAGTCCAATCTTGGTGATCGGGTCCATACGCCGAAAGGATGATTTGGTATCTCCTCTATCCGTTCCGAGGGTATGTTGGCGTCCTGACCGCATGTTGGCTTGCCATAATTGACTCTTGTAAATGAAGAACTACCGAGCCTCCCGTGTTAGATTCAGACCACCCACTACACAGTGCTTTTGCCCGGTACGGTAGATATGCCGCCGGCCATGTTCTGAGCACCTTGTTGATATTTGTTGCCGTTGCCGCAATTCTTATATACCCTTTTCCGTTTTTATATACCACTGAATTCACCAATGGCGCATCCAGCCTTCCCCATCATGTCTGGACGGACGCCCATCTCCTCGATGAAAAGACCACGTGTGAGCCCGATGTCATTATGCGATCCCTATGGGTTCACGGCAGTTACTTCCAGGCTCTCAATAAAGACGTTTTGTTGGGAGCACTCGAACTGCAGAACGAGCTCCTTGGCCCAACTACCAACTTCAATCCGCGCCAGCAGCTTCCTAGCCTCGATATGCCCTTCAAACGGCCAGGATACCTCACGCTGCAGCAACGCGATTCTCTCCACGTCGTTAATGGCTTGACCAACGAGTCGTGGTTTTTCCAGTCCCCTCTGCAATACTGGTCTTGCTCCTCCGAGCTCATCGAGCGAGATGACCATATTCTTGCAACGGTAAACGAAATGAGGAACCAACCTACATCAGCCAATGTTACTTTAAGGCCCTCGATCGTCTTCAGCGGAAAACGCTTCGAGGACCGCCGTTTGGTCGCCGCAGATGCCTTGGTCATCACCCTCATCCATCGCCGAGACTCCCCTGTCGGCCGCCTCTGGCAGGAACGAGTGCAAGCCCTCGCCAGCACCATGACACATAAATGGAGGGTCATTACACCACCAGACGAAAATCCAAGCCAATTGTATCAATTCCAGTTTCGCCTCATGTCTAAAGTAGATGCCAGTCTGCTGGGTGCCGCTTATTCCCTTGCCCTCCTTTACTTTCTATTCAGCTTGTCAAAGCTGCGAGCCGTCAAATCTAAGATTGGATTAATGATCACCGTCGTGGCGCAGATTTTTCTGGCAATTATATCCAGTTTTACCATCTGTGCCATATTCAAGATTGATCTTTCGAAAATACCACGTTTCAGTTATCCATTGGTCATTTTCTTCATGAGTCTGGAAAATATCCTTCGACTCATTAATGCCGTCATACTCACCCCGGCGGAGGATAGTACAAGCAATAGAATCGGACAGGCTTTTGGCGAAACAGCGCCTATTGCGTTGGCTACCGTTGCCCAGAATCTACTCATATTATACGGCCTTTCGCGGGTGGTAGCCTCAGGAGTGTCTGCATTCTGTACCTTCGCCGCTATCGCAATAATTTTCGATTTATTCTACCTATCTACATTCTTCTTAACTGTCCTTAGCGTGGATGTGCGGCGAACTGAACTGAGTGATGCTCTAGCCAAAGCCTCTATCTTGTCTCACGGACATTTCCATCATAGTCCCACGCGTCGGGTGTGGCCTGATACTATACTTCAAGGGAGAATTGCTGTATCGGTGGGCACTGTGGTTATGATTGGGTTTGTCCTGATCGCTCAGTGTCATTTTCTTGAGAATGAAAACGCGATCAGTGGACTTTCCAGACTTATTCAAATCGCGCCCAAAAATGGCGATCTGAGCCCGGCTGTGTCCTCACACCTCGTCGAGGTCCATCAAGCGAGGAGTCCCACCTCATGGCTTTTGTTGCAAGACCATGAGACCGCTCGTGAGGTCATCAATGTTATCAAGCCTACAGCTTACAGTTACACCGCCAGAGTGCTTGACCCTTATATCTTTGTTCTCAAGGGGTCTGACCGGATGCTATCAGCACACGAGCGCCTGTTGTCGCCCGCTATCTACGATTTTGCACGACATCAGCTGGTTCCATTCTTTGCCACTATATTAGTTGTCACAGCCGCCGTGCGGCTTCTGATAAACTATTTGCTATGGGACGTACTGTCAGAGATTGATACCGAATTGGCCCAAGATTCACTCCTCAGTGTTAAAACTCTGCATGGAGGGCATACCCTTGACGTGGCTTTATTGACGGCCTCGTCCGCCGGTCATCTCGTGTCCGTGGGGCTCGATCGAATCATCCGAGTTTGGAATATCAAAGCAGGCGGCTATAGCTATACGTTGGGCACAGAAAATAACGCGCCTCCGATTTCCTTCCCAATTCTTGCGATCTGTATTGGAGAATTCAATTGGCTTGCTCTGCTGACCGTTGATCGCGTATTGCTATGGAACCTAGTCGACCTTCGGTGGGGGCCTTCAGTCCTGGTCGATTCCTGCCGATATAAACCTGAGGTTTTCTTTTTTGGAAGCGATGACTGTGCCGCTATCCCGCCATTAATATTAGTGCGTCGTGACGGCGTCATCACCGAGCTCAGACCCGCATCCGGAGAGACCAGCAGTTATACGATACCCGAAGACAGTCTTGTTTCTTCCGTTGATGCTCTTACTGAGAAGGGTATGTACCTTAATGCATTATAGCCGATTTTCGAAGAAACTAATGGACAAGAAGCATTTCCTCCGAAGATTATGACGTCGACTCGAGAAGGACAGGTCTACCTCGTGACTCAAGACGGCTACGACTGGGTATCGAGTGCTATCAACACCGGGCCCCATCAGTTCATCAAAGAGCGGGAATTCGTTTCAATTCAAGCGTTACCCGAATTGAATTTCTTTCTCATCATACGGTCACAGACAGTAGATCTAGTTGACTCGCAGACCCATAAAGCCATTTACACGTTCAAAGTCGACCCGATTCTCCCCAAAAGCCTCAAGGCATTTCACTCGAGACCTAGGCGAATGCGGTGCGGTTCTGTTGCTCTGTGGAGCTTTACCATCGCCTATCTCAACACATATACTCGTGACCTGGTGGTACAAACGTACAGCCCCCAAAATGAAGATGAATCTTTATGCTTCTGTGATCCAGAGTCACCTTCGCGGAAAACATGCTGTCCGTGGAGAAGAGCCAAGGAAACGAGGCGTACCATTAAGAATCCCGGCATCTGGCTAGCCCTGCCATCTGGGATCATGGTAGGTGTCAGAAGGAAAACGCCGTTGAAGCATCTCACAAAATCTCAGAGTCACGTGTTAACTTCACAACACGCGAGTGGGCTTAGGATGCGCCGTCGTCCTCGACAGTCAACGGCTCCGCCCCAACAGACTCAGGATGACTGGGAGGTTTGGATGTTCTCGCATTATGGTGGGAAGCAGGATATGTGGGAGACGGCTCCCCTTTGTGTGAATACCGAGGATGACGGGCATCTTTTCGCGACCCACCTAGGACCCATGGCCAATGTTGGTAACTCTAGTGTTGTTGTTGGCCTCAGCAACGTCATCAAGGTTATCACGGTCGGCCAAGAACGCTTCGAAGCTGAGGATGCAGCGGGGCCCGACAGCGGCGTGCCCGCTGTGAGTACTCGAAGGCGTAAGGGCAAACCCCAAAGCGCTGCTAAGTGTTGCTAACCTCTAGCTGCACCTGAGAGGACCTCGCGTTGTCTGTATATCTCTACTTTATTTGTGTCTGCTTTTACCAGGCCCGGCAAAACGACGTGGCCGTCTACGACGATAGCATTTAGATTGTTTGCTTTGGACCAGCTCCTCATGATGCAGGTCGAAAAGAAGGGATGTGCTTGGGCGTTTTGTTCTCCACATATATACACGGCATCTACACGGATGGTTGGTAGGTAGGGCGATCTACGAAGGGAAAATTGGCGCTTGCGGGATCACATATACCCTCCTTTTTTCGGACTGAGAATATATTTAAGGAAAAAAAAAAACAAGATGGACGAGATAGATGAAGTGTAGACAAGAATCGTCGCTATGCTATTTACCCCGGCTGTTTTCCTTTTCGTCTGTAGTGGCGACTTTCGATTGGACTGCAAATTATCTGTAATAGATCCCCCCCGGTTGCATGTCGCTCTTTACGGTATTGTGATTGGTGGTGTTGTCCCGTTGATATACCGCTGGGTGGTTTTCATGGAATCCTCTGGCACCGCTTTAAACTGTCTCTGTTTTGTCCCTTCTGCCTGCCTACTTCAGTACTGGCCTACTTGCTATCTAGACCGGGCCCGAGAAGCGGGGAGGATTATCTAGTATTCGCTGGTGTGCGTTGTCGGTGAATTGCTGTTCGCCTATACCGGATTTTGACCTTTCTTTGTTTCTGTTTATTTTCTTTTTTTTTTTTTTCCTTTCCCTTTTTTTTTCTGGCTCTGGGATGCGTGATTTGCCCGTCTTTCCGGATCTATGTAGGTGGGTGCACCTATTATGCATGCGCGAAGAGACGATGGCATTACACGGTCGCGTTACCGCGCACTTGCTCGGTTGTTGGCTGGATAGGTAGCTTGCCCGTCTTGTTAGGGGAGCGTAAGCCCCGACTGAGGCGACCGGATGCGCTGCTTTGCTGTTACTTACTTAGTCTCCCCTTGTTGGGACCCCATTCTTTGGGTTGGGGATACGTAGACTTGAGGTGACTTCATGGGAGGGGGCTAATTACGTTATGTATTGGCTTCGTCTGCGACTCTCTCTGGGCTCGAAGCTGAGACTGGCGTTACAACTTGGGGGGCAAATATGGCGGTTGCAGTTAAGTAGTTAAGTGTAATGGAGGTAAGGTAGGTTCACGCCCCATCGCTGTTTTCGGTGAGGGATCTGGATACGGAGATGCCAGGCTGGCAGCCGGACCTGGTGGTCATTGAAAGGGGCCCGTTCTTCTTACACGCGCGGCACTACCCCGGATGGGAAAGTAGGTCGCGGCATACGGCCTCTTTTCTCTCGCAGATGTACTCAGCATGCGGGCAGTGGTAAGGTAATTAGCCGCTTCACCGCCGTTTCTGGACGATCATGATGTTTGGCACCCACGCATCGAGGGCTACGGGACGGATGGGCTCGAGCCGGATCTGCTGGTGCGTGTCGTGTATCTAATGTACATGGGGAAGAATTGGGGGGAGGGGGGGCCCCCTTTTCGTGCTGTCTAAATAATACACTCGTACATTCCTATCTAGTTTATATACGGTATGTATTGCGCGTGGCGGCGCGGGGGACTGGGTGGTCGCATGTAACGAGACCGGCTGATGCTACTGAGAGTTGACCATCTATGGGTATGAAGTTACATTCGTCGATGATGGGCCACAAAGCCGTGGCCGCCCTCGGGCTTTCCTCAGAGCCCCCGTTTCATATGGATTACATATTAAACGTCTGGCAGCAATATAAAGACAGTAAAGCCAGCTGTCCAGTCCATGTCTCTTGTTTATGCCGTCCGCCCGTCACGTCACGTACGGGGTTCGCGACAAAAGCCGTAGAGATGCCAAGACCGCCGAATGGTCGCGACACAGTGTGGCCCGGGTCGTGAACTCAGGATTGGATCTTGTTCCAATGCCATCTCTTGCTGCTTGTTTGTATGACTCTGACCCCTGGCCTGGTCTGGCCATTGCGCTTCTCTTTTCCTCCCTAGGCGCCGTATTTGCCGGCGTTTGCTGTGGGTGGGCTTCAGTCCGTTGACGAGGGACGCTACGTCATCTCCATCCTATAAGCCACCGGCTTTGTTTTGGGGGATTTCCTATATCCCGCAGTGAAGGATATATATATCATGCATTTGGCGATGGATTCTGTGCGGGGTGATAGGTTCGGTGGGCAGCTTCCTCTGCGATGTATTATCGCCAATCTGCGTGAATAAGATCCATCGGAGGTTTCTATCAATAGATTCGTTCGAACGAACCTACGCAGCCGACCTCACGGCTAGAGAGTCGTCTCAAGTCGACACCTTGGACCCAAGCAGGATGTTTTCACGACATCCTATCTAGATTTTCTTCTTCGAGCTTGTTGTGCTGCTGCGACGTCTGGCAGGTTTAGCGAGAAGCGACGGTCTTCCAGTGCGAGGCTTATCTTGAACGTGGGCGGCTCTGACTGGCTGGCCCTCAACCCAACCGCGCTCCTTCGCTTTCTTGATGAGTTTGTAGAGGCCCGAAGACTTGATTCCGGTAAGCTCGAAGATCCGTCGGATTGTGTATCCCTGCGCTTTGAAGGCTAGGGCCTGGGCTCGCACGGCGTCATCATGGTTCGGCTTCGTTGGTGGCATTTATCCGTAGTGAAGCGTGAGGTTGAACATGGCAGATGATAAAGGTAAACAAGTCGATCACGTTGCGCATTCCGGAGTCCCGAGTGCTCCGTCGAAGCAACGACCTTTTGTTTTTGGCGACGACATTTATTAGGTAAAAGAATACGTCCGTACTCCGTACGGGACGGGTCAGGTAGCCACAAACCGCGTCGATACTGTGTCGTGACAAATCCGAGCGCTGGGCGTCTCCATGGACTTCTGTCGCCAATCACGCCCGCGTCCTTATCTCCACCAGATAAGCTAGCGTCTGTGATTATGTAATCGCCTTCGCCCTTCGCGTTCGCTGTGGAAACTGCGAAAACGAGGAGGCTGGGGACAGAGACTGGAGCCTCCCGCTCTCTCCGGTACATGTAGTCTGTGCCTGACCTTACCTGCCTTTTTACTCGCCATACGCCGTGTTTGTAATTATGAAATGTCTTCCCTACGTTCCTTTAAATTCAGGTTGCTTTGTTTTTGTTTTTTCCCGCAAATCGTTACCGGTATAAGTGGTACCCATATACGTCCCCGTACAGACTGTACAGACTGTACACACGATCTTGGTATGATGGACTCCGTGCATGTGCCCAAGTTGAAGGATCAAAACGCGCCGCGCCCCCCCCCTGGCTGTCTCTAAGCCCTGGGGGCCCATCCGGCATTTCCAAAAGGTCCTGTATCCCGTAAAGTGCTTCGTTCTTCGTTAGGACTCCCGTTATTACGTGTCATGAAGCCCCCCAGGAGACGAGACTGTCCTTTCGTCTTTCGTCCTGGTTCGGGTACCTGGACAAGTAGTTCCACTGCTTGGACTATACACTAATAATACCACTTGGGCGCCATCTTCCCTCCCGGACATGTACAGTACATATACGTATGTATCTTTACTTATTGCCATTCGCTCATTGGTCTTGCTCTTCTCCCCCAAGCTCTTCCTTGTTGATCCAACTGCTCGCCGGGTTGTTTTCGAGTCTCAATTCGATGACGGGATAATCGCCAGAGTCCTTTTGTATGTGAGTATCTCTGTTGATTCAGACCTCGTCCCGAAACTTCACCTTGGACCCTACCCAACCAGTGCTGCCTCGGCGTCAAGTCCTGCTGCTGGTCTGACCGCAGGTCTACTGGGCAACTCATCATGGCCCTCGCCATCCCGTTTGCCGTTGTTCACGAATAAATTCACTACCTTTCCCAGCCCAACCCGCGCACCAAACAGATGGCCCATATCTGGGTTGGACACACTCGCTACTACCTACCTACCTGGCGATCGACAAATAGTCGAGAGGTTCCTCTGTTCATCCGATCCGTGACGTAGTTCACCGCCGTTGATTCTTCCTTTCTGCTTGTTCTCTTGTATTCGTGGCATGCGAGCGCATCGACCTGACCCACAGATCTCCCCCCATCCCTTTTCCGCACGTCGACCTGCAGGCCTTAAGAACATCTATGTTCTTATACGCCCCCTCAAGTTCCAGGTCCCTTTATGTAGGTAGCTTCGTATGAGGCTGTAAGACCTGCATACGTAGGTATTTCATGCATGCCTGTGCTGATATATATATATATATGGTATATATACAGCTTGATGTACGCACCAGGCTCACTATACTTGCACCATATTTGGACAAACTTGCTCGCAGACGCTGCCATTGTTTCAAACTCTCACACCTATAACCTCGCCGGCGTGTTTTCGTTGTTACCAAGAACCCCTTAACGCATCGTCCAGTCCATATTCTCCCCTGTTGACGTCGCTGTGTAAACGAAAGAGAGAAAAGGGGGTTGGGTGGAAACTGCGGGCATAGCTAATAATCAAGCAAAAAGGACCTTGGGTCATCGTACGCCTCCTTGTCTGGCGATACCACACCTTCTCCTCCCAAGAAAACCTGTCAACTGGCTTTCCCGCGCCCTCTAATCACACGGCTATTGGTTTTGAGATTTTTAGATCTATATACCCATTGACGGCCTCCCAGTGCTGCAGAGCTGCTCTACATATGTACTCTCCACCGGACCTGACATCTAGAGAGCCCCTTCAAGACGACTGACGCCGAAATGCTTCGCGATCTTGAAACGACCACTACCCCGGAACACGTCCATCATAATCGCGGCCTAAGCTTCAGACTTCACCTTAACCCTGACCTCATCTTCAACCTTAACCTCGACTCTGTCTTATTTCCCGTTTGCACCGATAGTCTTACCTTTGTTTTAACTCATGGGTTTTGCGGCCTGACCTCTCCATTGAGTCGTTAAACTTGTATTTCTTTTACTGTATCATATTGGTCAGTACATGTCCAATGGGCGTGGGGGTTGTGGTGAATATTGTTCCAAGCACCTATACGTCTGGCTAACTTGTATGACGCCAGTGCTCAGATAATTTCGAATGTTTAATATTGCTCGGTCCTGACGCGTCTATCCTTCTGTGGGTGTGAGTCGGCAATCGTCCTCGACCAGAGTTGACTTTCTTCACTGGCCCCGGTACAATCACAAGCACTGCCTACCTAGGTACTGACCGTGATACATCTGGTCCACCAAAGCTAGCATTTGCGCACATGCTTGGACTCGCGCTCTTACATCTTGCCCAGAGGTCAAAACACATATTTCGTTGAATCGTCTCACCCGCGGGGCTACCTATCGACTTACCGCCTGATTAAGTTCCGTCGTTGATTCACTCCGGAAAAACAGAAACGCGACTTATCTCAGGACGACACTTGTTTTGCAATTCTTAGGTCCGTGCTCAACATACGTGGGTCGTTGCTAATAGTTAGCAAGTTGGTGAGTAGCGCCGGGTTTGGGACTGAAGAAGAGGTCGGCGACTTATTCAGGTATGATTCCTTGTCTTCCTCGCTGATCCTTGTATTGCGTCTTGAACCCTTACGCGAATCTACTGTTTCTCTCGAAAACATTATGTGTTTCTCACCCGCGCCTTGCATGCTGCCACGAATTGAACACAATTGATGTGGTCGCAACTTTGCATTCGTATCCCAAACACACACTTGCATCCTCCGTACGCCTTGTTGGATTTCGTCCTCATGCTGGCTTGTGGACTAAACATCAGCAGCAACTCCAGGTAATCTCAATGGCTTCTTCCGAGGTAGACCAGAAATTCCTTGGGAAATTGGCAAAACAAGTTGAGCCCAATAACGCGCTACTTTCATCTATGCTGTTCAAGATTTTAGGCTTGTCCATCAATTTGGCGGAGTACACGGTGAAGGCACGAAAACAGCGCAAGCTAGACCCTTCGCAGGCAGCACAATCACTCGAGTTATATCTTCATATCATCTGGCTTTCGCGAGAGGGTCTGATAATGCTCGAGCAATATGTCCTTCCGATGGTGGGAGATCACGGCGAGCTCAAAGTGCTTGCGTTCAAACTCCGAGCTTCGTTCTACCACATCTTTGTGCTCTTCCATAACAACCCCGCCGTGTCCTCGATGGGCGTCAATACCGCGATCCCAGGCATTCCATCGACACCACGACTCGATAAGGGCAAGGGGATTGAGAGAGACAACACTTTTCCCGAACCAGGACGGTCATTCGCGCCATCAATCCATTCAATGGAGGGCGGCCCTGTAGGACCTCCGCCGGGCTTTGGACCGAAACTCGCGGAAGCACCTGGAGCGTTTCTCCTCCCACCAGCCGACTATAGACTTATGGCCCACGAATACTTCAAACAGGCCGTAGCCTTAGCCGATGCTCTTCTATGGGGCTCACATTCCTTGCGACTATCTGTGAAGACCGAGTACGCAGCATTTCTTTACGATTGCTTACACGATCAGGAAGGAAGTCGGAAGTTGGCGACGGCCACGGTCACGGAAGTTTACGATGCCTCAGAGGGCATGGACGACGACATGTTCCAGGATGCTTGCGAGCTCGTTACCGTTCTGTGCAGGATGGCGAAGCGAGGTCTGGGATCGGGCCAAACACAGGACAACAGACCAGCCCAATCAATCTCGAAGGCGGGATCTGTCGCAACGACTGTCCCCGCTGCTGCTTCCGCGGCGGGCATGGATAACTTCATATGAAGGGACGTATCAGCTAACGCCGCCCCAAAGGGACCAACCACCTCGATAAGACAGTACCATCCGGACCGAAATCCCCAACCAGGAGACAGTCACCCCTCCCTGCCAACTTATTTCACTCGCCCGTAAACAAACCCGCGACGCCTTTATCACCTTGTACACGAAAACAATCACCCAATACCGCCAACCCCTTCATCACAACGCGTTCTACATCTCCTGACATCTCCACGGTCAAAACCCCCCATCCCATCCCATCGCAGCCCTGCATAAACGGAGTTTCTAGGCTAGGCATAGAACGCGGTCGTGCATAGCAATAGCATAGCGCTCGGCTTATTTGAAAACCCCAAGAAAGAGACGTACGTACCCTACCAAACGATCCCCAAAGGAAACAACAAAAAAAAGAAGAAAGTGTAAACTATATATTTCATCAACATCATCATCGAGACAGAGGAAAAGAAAACAACAACAACAACAACAACAACCCAAAACACGGAATTTAGACCATTGCTAGCAATATACCCTCTTAGTTTTCTCTCACGATTTTTCCCGTGCTCTTCTGAGCGACCGGTCACCGGTCATATCTGCCGTTAACCCTCATAGAAAGAAAAAAAAAAGTAAAAGAAAAGTAAAAAATTTCCTGGCTTTTTTTTTTTTCTTGCGAGGAGTTTCGTTCCAAGCGTGAGTATCTAGGAATAAACACGCCCGTTGATAACGTAACTGCCAGTAGCCCGGTGATGAGTAACAAGGGGAGTGATTCCATCCCTGAGCGGTTAAGTCACGCAAAAACCATGGACAATTCACGTTCAGCGGTGTAACACGCGTGATGCGAAATGAGTATATGGTTCTAACTATCTAGATAGTTCAATGGAAGCCTGGCAGGTACCTATCTAGTCACATTTCTCAAAGTACCGACACCACAATCGCCGCTCTACCGAGATGCGTAAACACACACAGTCTGTTCAGTAAATAGGCGTTCCCTGCAACCGCACACGCCGCGTTCGCAGCAAACCAAAAAAAAAAAAAACGCAAGATCAACAGACTAGAGAATTGGGTATAACCTAGTATAACAACGTGATCTCATGCAACCTCGTGATCTATCCGTATGCCCCCGGAATGCAGCACCTCTCCTCAAAATCTATATACAGTAAACACAACCCGCGCGATTCGAGCCAGCAGCGAATCTCGATCCCCTACGACAACTGGCCCGGGTCAGGCCCGGGTCGAACGAATGATAAGCTAACAGACGGAACCAAACAAAGCTCGCTCCACTTATGCATGCATGCTTATTCTGAACCCAGCTCTTTTCTCCTTTTTAAAAACACCATTCATGCCCAGCCAGAAAACGCCTGTCCTTTTATTCATTCATCCTTTGTATGCTCACTCTTCGTAATCGGGGAGATCGTAATCTTCTCCGGCATCCGCCCATCCGCATCCCCATCGCCTGCCACCCGTCTCACCACCAGTGCGTAGGTCGGCGGCTGTCTCGCGATCCTCGCTCCAGCACCGTATCAGGTAATCATCGCCCACCGTGACGAGTTTGCCCTCATTCGTCCATGCCACGGAGCCGACTTCTCGCTCGTGTCCGCGCACCAGTGGTGTACCATGGCGGATGATAGGGATGTGATCTTTCGGACGCACGGAAAGACTCGTCGAGCTGTTTGATCGGAAAAGCGGTCGCCGGACTCCTAATTTCGCGCTCGTCAACGGTTCCGGCCCTGCTGCCGTGGCGATCGTTGAGGTGTCAAGACTTGTATTGCTCGACATGCCTGAGAGCTCATCCTCGAAATACCGCTCTTGTGTCGGAAATAGCACAGCGCAGCTGTCATTGCTTCCTACGGCCAGAAGCTCGTCCCTGCCGTTTCGTGCAGGCCGAATAGCGCACTTTACATAGAAACTCGTCGCATGAAATGAGGGATGCCGGAACCCGTATAGTGGGCCCAGACCCTGTTGTGTGATGGCATTGTGTCTCCGTCTGGGGGGCTCCCCGTTCCGGCAGGATAATTCCGGTGCGGCACCTAAGATTAGGTGGGCGGTTGAATATGCGTATACAGTGTTATCTTTACACAGCGCATATAATCTGGAGGCATCTGTGCCAAGCGTGAGAGAGGAGATGCCAAACGGTCGCCAATGGTCATGTGACTCCGGAGGAGCCGTTACCGATAGCGGCGAGGGCACCTTGTGGCGTGATGTGTGAATAGACCGAATGTCCCACAATTTGATGGATGCATCCGCCTCACAGGCTGTCAGCAAAAGGTGCTCCTGCCCTGCCGGTAAGAATTGCAGTGCGGTCACGGATACATCGTTCGAACGGCTGGGTATCTCGCGACGAGAAGGGGTATCGCCCGGACCTATGGACGCGGATTGCCGAAGTTGACGTGACGTACGCGCATGGGCATGGTAGAAGCTGTTAATGGCACAACCACGTTTCGGGGGTGGTATACGGAAGCTCAGGTTCGTATTCCGGGGTTCCGAGGCTTGAAAGTCTTGTAACGGACGACTACACCTCAGGTCCCAAATCTGGACGCTGCCGTCTCGTGAGGACGTGGCCAAAACGCTGTTGTTTGCCTGACCTGGTTGAAAGCGGATTTGCTTCAACGATGCAGTGTGCTGCCCAAGAAAAGCAACTGGCGACTGTGTCATCATATCCAAAACCTGTCCAGTCTGGTCTCCAGATGCAGTAGCGAGAAGGTAATCATCATCGGAGAAGTGGAGATCGATGATGGCGTTCGAATGAGCTGTGAATGTCAAGTGAATACTGCTGAAAGGTTCAGAGGAATTGCTGGACGAGTCGAGTAGGCGTACGCGGCCTTCTTCATCCCCAACCGCGGTAATGCCACTGCGATGGCAAGTAGCCGTACAAAAGGGTATACATTGGCCAGGTCCCTCGTGACTGGTGCAGGTATGAACATTATCAGGGCGACTATAGAAGTCGGCAGTATTTACTTTCCAATTAGCAGCAGGATACGACACATAAGCATGACCGGCCCGTGGAAGACCTCCAAGCTCCCTCTGTACAAGTTGGCCGGCCAAACCACGGCGGCTTAGGGGAAGCAGCCGTTTCGGCGGATGGGATGAGGTGGGCAAGTCATCCTCGATGTGTTCCTCGTCCGATTCGCATATTTCCTGGCTGGAATTTAAAGACCGGATGGGACTTAGAAGACCTGCTTCCAACCCATGGCATACGTCGCGTCGCGGAGGTCGGATTGGCGATGATTCAGGTGTGTGCTGTACCTTTCGCCGCTTAGCTGACCTGCGGGATTCAAGTGCTGGATCCTCGTCCTCAAGTTCTTCCTCGAAAACAGGTTTCAGTGGGCTGGATGGAGCCGGGGTCTGATAGCGTTGATTAACCGTCGATGACCCGAGGTCCCGGAGCGCCCTGCGTGCGGCACTGGGCTGAGAAGGGACCCTTGATCGAGGCGTGAAGAACCGTTTAAACTTTCTAGGCGTGATGGACGGGTCCTTTCGCTCTTTTCCACTTCTTTGCCTCGGGGGTGAGAGAAGGCCGTTCTCATTGGGTGCTGGTGAACTCATATTGCTACCGCCTGATACTGCTCTCCAGTCGGACCACGTGCTTCAGACAACAGATAGAGAGCAAAACCGCGCCGAGGTGCAAGAGCAGGTCCAACGATATCATGAATGAAAATTTCACAGGAGGGCAGATAGACAAATTCCAATTATACACGGAAGAGGATACCAAGCCGAAAAGCAGTGGCGGGGAAGGGTTGGGTCCGAGTCGGGGCCAGCAGATGGAAAGAAAAGGCGCGGCTTACCGAACCCGCGTCGAGACGCGAACCACTTTACACGATGGGCTCCTGCTGTCCAATGGCGTGTTGCATTGCTTGCTATGTAAATAAATGGAATGACGTTTGGCACTGTGTTTTTGCGACCTGCGGGGGCATCGCGAGCGGTGCCAGGGCCCAAAACGTCCCCTGTACCCAATCCCTGTAGTCGCCGTGTAGTCGCCGTAAAGTCCGGTTCTATAGTGGGCATGGCGGATACCCTGGGAGTCTTGGGCACCTTCCTGTAGGGGGCAGGTACGTGAGTGAGCTCCTATCGATAACAGGAGCCGGGAAATTTTAATCTATCTTTACCAGGTAAACTTCGCGATAAGTCCATCCATCACCTTTTGCGACATCACTCGCTTAGGTAAATGCATCTTCTCTCATTTCTTCTACAACACCTCGCCGGAAGCGATTTCTACCGACGAACCCGTCCCTCCCTCTTGACGAGGCTTGTCGGGGACAAGTGAACCAACCTCGTAGACCGCTTCGAGGATCAGACCGCCATACAGACCGCCACCCGCACCATCGTTGATGCTCTGTCGCTCACGCACTTCTCACCATGGGTTTTCAGAAGAAGACCGGCAAGGGCCGGCTCGATAAGTATTATCGGCTGGCAAAGGAAAAGGGCTACCGTGCCCGTGCCGCGTTCAAGTTGCTACAATTGAACAAGAAGTTCGGCTTTCTTCAGAACAGCAAGGTCGTCATCGATCTCTGCGCTGCGCCGGGATCATGGTGTCAGGTGGCTGTAGAGGCGATGCCCCGGGGCAGTCTCATCGTTGGTGTCGATCTGTCGCCCATCAAACCTATTCCCGGCGTTATTACTTTTCAATCCGATATCACTACCGATAAATGTCGTGCCGAGCTTCGTAGGCATTTGAAAACGTGGAAAGCCGATGCAGTGCTGCACGACGGTGCTCCCAACGTTGGAACGGCATGGATTCAGGACTCGTTCAATCAGGCGGAACTAACGCTTCAGTCTTTGAAACTCGCTTGCGAATTCTTGGTGGAGGGCGGCACGTTTTGCACCAAAGTCTTCCGCTCGTCCCAATATAATCAGCTACTATGGATTTTCGGCCAGCTCTTTGAAAAGGTTGATGCCACCAAGCCGCCTTCATCCCGAAATGTTAGTGCCGAAATATTTTGTGTTTGCCGTGGCTTTAAAGCACCGAAACACATCGATCCTCGTTTTCTTGACCCACGCACGGCATTTGCCGATCTCAAAGAGACCGTTACCACAGATGAGGCTCGCGTATATAAACCTGAAATCAAGAAGCGCAAGCGAGGGGGCTACGAAGAAGGCGACTATACGCTATACAAGGAAGTTTTAGCCTCTGAATTCGTGGAAACCGCCGATCCGATTTCGATATTGGCAAACACGAATCGCCTTCTGTTGGATGCTGCTCAACCGTCGCTTTCCCTTGCTGCTCTCAATAAAATGCCCGATACCACGGCCGAGATCAGGCAGTACTGTTCAGATTTGAAAGTACTAGGTAGGACGGAGTTTAAAAAGCTTTTGAAGTGGAGACTCCTGGCTCGTGAAGCTTTTGGCCTCCCGACTAAAAAGACAGCAGCCAAACCTGCCGTCGAAGAAGAAGTTGCAGAAGTGGAACCAATGGATGAAGAATTAAAGATCCAGGCGGAGTTACAAGCCATGAAAGACAAAGATGCTTCTAAGAAGAAAAAGGAAAGGAGAAAAGAAAATGAGAAAAAAACGAAAGAAATCCGGCGGCTTCAAATGCACATGACAGCCCCTATGGATATCGGAATCGAGAGTGCTTCCGGACAGGATGGCATGTTTCAACTCAAATCTCTCGAGAAAGACAACACCGTCAGAAAAATTGCCAAGGGCCGTATGGCGATGTTGACCGAGCGAGAAAGGAAAGAAAAAGATAGTGGCATCGGGTCTTCGGGAGAGACAGATGACGAATCCGACGACTTGAATGATGCCCTCGAACGAGAGCTGGACCAACACTGGGACGCATACCAGGAAAGACGGGCGAATTATGAGGCTAGGATGAAACGTCGGAAGCAAGAGGAAGATGGAGAGTGGGAAGGTGTATCAGCAGATGAACAGGAGTCTAGCGACGACGAGCTAGTGGAAGAAAGCGACGAATCTGATGACGATGATGACGACGCACCATCTCAGCGGCTACTCACGGATCTGACTAGCACACCAAAGGATACCAGCCTCTCGAAACGGGCAACTAAATTCTTCAGCCAGGATATTTTCAACGATATACCGGGTCTTGAGCAATCGGAATCGGAGTCTGCAGAAGAGGAAGATGAAGATATGGCAGATGCACCGGTATTAGACGAATCGGAGATAAAGACCGCAGTATCCGATAAGAGTTCTAGGAAAACACCGAAAACCGTCAAGAAGAGTGGTGCTTCGGTAGATAATAGCAAAGAAACTGAAGGCGAAAACGAAGAGGCTGATGGTTGGGAGGATGACCGTCGCCATCCAGATGGCAGACCCAGTAAGTAACCTGACTGCAGAATAATTCGACTACTAACTGTAACAGATATCGATATAATAACAACCGAGGCCATGATGTTGGCGCACCAACTTGCGACCGGCCAGAAAACCACTCACGATGTTATCGACGAAAATTTCAACAAGTACGCATTCCGGGACCGTGACGGTCTTCCCGATTGGTTCCTCGAAGACGAGGGCAAGCACGACAAGAAGCAAAAGCCGATCACGAAAGAGGCAGCACAAGCAATCAAAGAAAAAATGAGAGCACTGAATGCTAGGCCCATCAAGAAAGTAAATATCCCACTGCATGGCAAAGAGCCGTTTACGAATTTGAGGCTGATCTGTATCGTCTAGGTGAGAGAAGCACAAGCGAGGAAAAAGTTCAAGGTAGCCCAGCGGCTCGAGAAGCTGAAAAAGAAGTCGGATGTCCTGGCCAATGAAGAGGGCATGACCGAAAAGGAGAAGGCCGAAAGCATAGCGAAATTGCTAGGCAAGGCCAAGAAAAAGGCGCCCAGGCAATCGGTTAAGGTGGTCGTTGCCAAGGGTGTGAATCGCGGCATCCAGGGCCGTCCGAAGGTTAGTATATCAGAATCTTTTTGTCCTCTGGTTTGTTTTTGGCACGTCATTGCATGCGGAAATTGGCCTTTCGCAGACCCATTACTCCCATTGCGGCCTCTGTATCTTCAAGTTGCTTTGGTGTGGTTGCTAACTTTTTGATTCTCAGGGTGTGAAAGGTCGGTATAAGATTGTGGATGCCAGGTATGCTTCCCGAGTTTTCCTACATGTTTGCGACGCACACTAACCTGTATCAACTATAGAATGAAGAAGGAAATGAGAGCGATGAAGAGGATAGCCAAGCGGAAGTAAAGGGCGGTCTTGGACCCAGCCCGTCTTGAGTCAAATACTTACAGTTATTATGCATAATATACCGCTGGTGAAATTCAGTCCATGAACATTGTCGTGATTATCTTAAATCCAACCCTGTTGGGCATTGCGATCGTTCGAGCCTTGCAATGAACGTTTCATTCGAATCTTCATACTACCCTGTATAACACGGAATGCTTGCTGTGGTATCGATACCTTCATTCTTGACTATAAACTCTTACAGCTCCCCTAACCCAGCATAACGTTCCAAGACCACCACCCCAAACTGCGAATTAAGCGGGTAGCGGTCCCAGGGTTCACTGAATAGTACTTGGCAGAATGTCATCCATGCATGTTTTTCCATTCGCTGCCTCATGCCAATTTCCCGGACGATTAATTATATTACAGCTTACCGATTCCCAGCCCCGGCCTTCCGCCTGCTTTTGCCTAACCGCGCCGTCTTGGGCGCCTTGCCCTTGGCGCCGCCCTTCATGCGTTTCACGTTGAAGCCGCTAAGATCGCCCGAGCTCGCGGCGTCGCCCGATTTGGCGTTCTTCTTCCGGCCGCCGAAGCCGTATTTTTCGTTCTTCTTCTGCCGTTTTGCGTTAGGGCCTCCTGCCTTGCCACTGCCCTTGCCGCCGCGCTCGCCGCCGCGTTGGGGTTTGTACTTGTTTAGCTCGTTGTCGACGCCTACGTCGAAGAGATCTGCTTCGTTTGTGTCTAGGTCGCCGCCGCCTGTGTCTGATCGCTCTGTTGAAGGGGAGGTTAGTTAGTGAGGATATTCTATGGGGGGGTATTATGGTGACAAGAAAAGACGGGTGACAAAGGGGAAAGGAATGATTAAAGACGAGATTTAGATCTATTAAGATGAAGAAAACGGCGGGGAAGTGGAAGTACGTACTCCGCTTGAGCGTCTTGATCTTCTCAAGTGTCTCCCGCTTAGCTTTCTGCCGCTCCTGCAGCTTGGCGACCTGGACTTGCTTGCCGAATTTCTTCAGATCGCGCAGCTTGCGCGCCTCGGCGGACGCCTTCTTGGCCGAGGCCTCCTCGACTAGCTTCGCCTTGACCTTCTCCATGTGGCCGTCGTCCTTGACCATCTCGGCGAAGTAATCCGTGGGCCGTGAGAAGGGCACACCCTCGGCCTTGAGGAGGGTCCGCGCTCGCTTGGCGGCATCGAGGGCCTGAGCGTAAAAGGCGAGCTCGCGCTTGATGTCGTCCATCAGGTCTTCGCCGATGACTTCGGCTGTGGGCTTCTGGCTCATCAGACTCTGATGGGAGGCGAAAGGCGCGCTGTCGTCGGTCGTTATCGCGAAGCGCTTTAGTGTATTTAGGAGACCATTCGTGTTGTTGATGCTGATACGAGTACGCGGGACAAGGTCTTCCCTCTCCTCTGGGGGCAGATCCGCCCAATCGATCTCTTCGTCCTCCTCATCCTCGTCCTCTTCACTATCGTCATCTTCGTTTTCCTCCGCTTTCGCGGCCTTCTTATTGGCCTTAAGTGTAGGAATCGTATCGCTGGTCTTCGGCGGATTGGATTTCTTCGGCCGCTCTATCTTTTCTTCAAAGTCGACAGAGGAGTCGTCGCTGCTCTCGTCTAGCGCGGCCAGATCGATTAAAGGTTCTTCGCCCTCGTCTTCTTCGTCGCTATCCTCTTGTTCGCTGTCATCAGCCTCACCATTCGCTACAGGGATACCGCCATCGGCATCCTCCTCGTCTTCTTCATCCTCTTCGTCCCCGTCCTCATCAGTGTCGTCCTTGGAGACCTTATTTGCCCCGCGATGAGAGCCGGTTCGCTTCGCTTTGGCCTTCGTCAGCTCCTTGATTCTCCTCTTCTCTTTCAGCTTCTTGATGTCGATTCCCTTCTCTGCCTTCAAAGCAGTCTTCAGCTTGCTTCTGCCCATTTTGCGTTTGATGGTATAGGCAATCGTGATTGGTGTTTGGTAAAGCCGTCGCGGTCCCGAAGCTCAGTCGGAACTTATTTTTTGCTTGGAGCTTTGCGATAGCTCGATAAGATAAGATAAGATACCGTTCAATTCAAGACCCACTCTAACGTATTCGACCGGGGGTTGGGCCCCACCGAAGGTTGGGCCACCTAGTTTCGGAAGCCTCAGAGCGCACCTGGAAATGTAAATTATAAGGATTACATGAGTGTAAGATACTAAATACAGGCTGTACAACGGTCGCAAATACTCAATATACGGTCGCGACATCTATTCCGACTCAAATACATCGATTCCCATTGACATTTCCTTCCATACTAACTTCGCAAAGCCAACCTTACCCCTCAGAGCTGCTCGCCGGGCTTTGGCATCAAGTTTTGCCCTTTCCGCTTGTTGTTGCTCCTTTTGTTTCTTAGCCATCTCGGCAACCATGAGCACCTTGGCCTTTCTGAATGATTTCTTGGTACTCTTTTTTTGTCGGGCTTCCCGCTGCTTCCTTACAAGCCCTTCATTCACGGTTTCCAAAGCGTACTTATCTGACAAGGATGTCACGCAGGTATCTTGGAGGAAAGCGACGTTTTTGCGCATCGGGGTTGGGCAAACGGTGTAGAGCTCTTCTACCATGGTATTGATCGTCGTTATTAAGCTGTCTTGCTGGTTATGCTGCTCGGGGGTATCTCTTCCCTGATCGGTAGGGCCGGGTTGTGGCGACGACATTGTAGGTGTGTAGTGAGCCAATATTTTGGACGGATTATAAGGAAATAATCCAGTACCTCTCCATGCACCGGGTATATTTTTGGCTATGCATTGTCGCGCTTCTTGGTAATATAAAAGAAACTGTCGGTTGTCGACTCTTTGGGCCCCAAAAATAGAGTGACGGCTGACGAGCTTTTTATAAGCTTTCGACAGTGGGCTAAATATGCCAACATCAAGGGGCTGGAGGACGTGTGTTGTGTGTGGCGGAAGGCATAATGGAATGATGTATTCCCGCTCACAGTACTCCACAAACTCTATGGTTTGGTGACTAGAATGACCGTCAAGTAAGAGCAAACGGTACTTGCCACGCTTTTGGCCTTTAGTCCATTTGTCGAAGTGTTGTAGCCAGGTAAGAGCAATATCATGGCTAGTCCATCCGTTTGGTGATACCTGAATTACGGTATTAGGGTCCAGGAGATTGTCTAGCCAAGACTGTTGAATCTGTTTCCCTTTGAAGATGACAAATGCCGGTAACACGTAACCATTGACCCCAATACATTCAATGATAGATACCCAGTCGCGGTTACCTGGTTCACTAGTGAATGCTTCTTTTTCTGTATGAGCAACCAGTACCTTGGCATTATCACCGATTCCCTTCATGAAACCCTTCTCATCCATGTTGTACACATCTTCTTCGGCTATATCGTAGGATAAACGAATCCGCTGAACTGTTTCGAACCAATCGCTTATATTTTCATACGTAGTACCGTCTTTGCGCTGTTGATCAAGGCCTCGGGATTTTTTAAGCTTCAGCTCAGGGTGCCGCATAAGGAATCGTCGGTACCAATTCTTTCCTAGGGCTTCGGAGTTGGGGTCGCTTTTAGCTTTCAGGTAGCCTCTCGCAAAGGATTCCAGGGACGCAATTGTTAGTGGCCAACCCCACACCTGCATCTGAAGTGCTACCCTAACGATCGAATCCTCTTCGGCTACAGTGAGATGCTGTAGTGGCTCACTGGCTATTTTTTGGGGTTTGCGGCCGGCTATTCGGTGCTGGAGGGTGGAACGGGGTACCTGGAACACTCTCGCGGCCTCCCTAACACTCGTTACGCTTCCTGTATGAATAGCATCAAGTGCATTCTGAATTCGCGCTTCTTTATCCATTTTCGCTTGTCGTGATATTTGCAATACCGGTAAATCATGAGGAATCTGGGTTACCGTTCGCGATATGCTGTTTCGAAGTTTTCCTTACAATAGGGGCTTGTACCCGTGCGTTGAATGTGGAAATTTAGGTGGCCCAACCTTCGGTGGGGCCCAACCCACGGTCCAATACGTTAATTCGATTGACCACCAATCAGGCTGCTGTATTTGTTCTCTATCCTCCACGGTACCTGGTGTTCCGTAAGTCGAGCTTCGTCTCTACCATTTGCTTTTGTCTTTCTCCCCTTACTTTGCCTCTTCCTTGGTCTCACTCCCTTATAGTAACACGGCATTATAAACACGGCATTATGTTTCTGTCTTCCAACAACAGCCAGCTGGCAGAGTGGTCTAATGCGATAGATTGGGAATCTATCTCCTTCAAGAGCGTCTGTTCGAACCAGGCCTAACGCAACAGACTAGAAATCCATCTCCTTCACGAGCGTCTGTATGAACCAGGCCTAATAATGGGATAGACTAAAATTCTATCTTCCTCAGGAGCACCTGTTTAAATCAGATTCTGGATAGACTAGAAATCCGTCTCCTTCAGGAATCTGTCGGAACCAGGCCTGACAATACGATTGACTGAAAATCTATCTTCCTGGAAGCATCTGCTCAAACCAGATTCTGGATAGATTAGAAATCTATCCCCTTCAAGAGCGTCTGTTCGAATCAGGCCTAACGCGACAGGCTAGAAATCTATCTCCTTCACAGGGGTCTATTTGAACCAGGCCTAATAATACGATAAATTAAAATTCTATCTTCCTCAAGCGCATCTGTTTAAATCAGATTCTGGATAGATTAGAAATCCATCTCTCGCGGCAGCGTCTGTTTGACCCAGGCTCAATACTAGGGGATCCACCCACGGAAACCCCCTTCGCTACGCTCAGGGGGCACCAGAAATCGTGCTCAGGTCAGAAATCGCGTTCAGGTCCACTTTTTAGTCGCCATAGAAAACTACCATTCTACACGTAAATCGCCTCAACTTCGACGCGTCGGGATCAAGTTACCAGCGCCTTTTAATTCAATCGGAACCGGTAACGCAATAGATATGACCCAAGTTGATGTATTATCACCGACCAAAGCAGCGAAAGCGGCAAGATGGGCTGTAGAAGCACGAAACCGAAATCGCACCCGTCGTGGCAACTTACCCTCACACTCTAAGGACGTTCGAGCACAGGCTTATTCCTCCCGAGATGTTGCGAAGCGATTTAAAGTGTCGCCGAGCAGCGTAAGGAAGGAAATAAAGGCTATCTTAGACAAAAAGCCAGATTCTAGGTCACCGGTACCTAGAGGGCGCCCCCCAACATTGACAGATGCGGAGGATAAAGCCCTTGTACTCTATGTTTCCATGATGAGCCATGGGGCGTTCCCGGTCACCAAATTACTAGTCCGACATGCAATTGACGAACTGTTCGCTCGTCGAACACCTCCCCGACAACCGATAAGCGATTCCACCATGACACGATTGTGGAAAGACCGGCCAGAGTTCCATATCACGAAAACAGCTTCTGTCGACATTAACCGCTTAACGCTTGAACAACAAATTGATGCGGTCACGGCTTACTTTGTTTTGCGAGGCAATACAATTCGGGAGTATAATATACAGCAAGCGGATGATTGGAATGCGGACGAAACAGGCATTCGGCTAGGGTGTCTCAACGGAAACACGCAAGTAATAGTTATTGCGATGGAAGAACAATTGCCGGTTCAGGTGGCAGATTTCAGTAACCGTGAAAGTAGCACATGTGTCGGTGCAGGTTCTGCTAGCGGTCAAGTTATCCCACCTTATATGATATTCAAAACATGGCCATCTGTTGCCTGGGCAAATATTCAGGTTGATTCCCACACCCGGTTCACCCGATCCGAAAATGGTTTCTCTACTAAGGAACTACAACTTGATTACCTGAAACATTTCAATCGGTATTCGTTCGAACGTTCTGCTACGTTTGAACAACTTGTTGATCCCATAACTGGCGATCGTATCACGTTACAAGAATGGTTTGGGGTAGACGAATGTGGCACTACTCCCGATGGCAGGCAAAGTACCCCTGAAATTGAAGGCGGTATGAAACGACTGCTTAAACGGGAACCTGTATGGCGAATGTTAACACTTGATAACTTCACTGGCCATATTAGCTTAGAAGCTGGTGAATACTGTCTCAAGTATAACATTATGTTACTATTCATGCCACCGCATTCTACCCACATCCTACAGCCCTTGGATCTCATTATATTTCGGGTAATGAAGGCGAAACATCAGCAGATTCTTCAGGAACATTTACGGAATGGTGAGGTGACATTTACGCGTACCGACTTTGTGGCAGCCTTGGATACCATCTATAATGCCGGATTTACGAAACACAACCTCATGAGTGCGTTCGAAAAGGCTGGCTACTGGCCGCATAATCCCGACCGAGTTCTTGATGAATTAAGAGCCAAATTCGTCAATTCTAAGCGGCCAAAGCATCCTTCTTTGGTTCCTAGAGGAGACGAGCTTACCGAAGCTAAACAGGCTGCGGAATACCTATACCGTCGTCACGTTAATGTCACGAATCCAGAATTATCATCACCATCTCGGCACGCGATACGAACGGCCTCAGAAACAGCAGATAAAGCTATAGTATTATCTCGCGCCAATGATCAACATATTCGTAAAACCCAGAATCGAAAAGATGCGTTCGGTAACAAAACCCGACGTCGGTTTTATAAGCCCGATGGATGGCGGTATGATAGCTTAAGTGCGGCAGAATTACGAGCCCGCCAACAAGCTGAAAGGGATGCTGAAGAGGCAAAGAATAAACAGCGCCAGCTTCGGCAATTCAGAGCTCAAGAACGTACTAAAGAAAAGGAATTGCGCGATGAATGGCGCCCTTACAAAGTACGGTACCCACGGTTCCGAGACTGGTTGAAAGACGTTAAGGGTATAGATGACTATATACCCTGTGGGAAAAGCCACCCACTCTGGGCCGGCACTGAAAGCACACGGAATAAGTCTGCATTCTACATCGATCCAACCCCGACGCCGTTGCCCCCATGGCTAAAATACGTTGACAAACCTTTAACATATTGTCATACGGACACGTGACAACTCCTCCTGTACTAACCTAACCGCCAGCAAACACAGCACCGAACCCCGAACATCGCCGTAGTCAGACTCGCGATCTCTCACCGACACTTCGACATGCCACGGCTGACACGTCTCACGCTAAGCCGACT
>MU279795.1:147958-195600 GCA_022385655.1 Xylaria intraflava | reverse complement strand
CAGGCGCGCCACTTCTCGTTTAGTTTCACACTAGCCCCGTTTCGGAAGATGACTAAGACGGTCGCGATTTCCGAATATTGCCAGAATCCAACAGAGCCCGCCTGCTGACGGTTCATCGCGAAATGAAGGCTTACAGCGCGATCAGCGTGTAAATTGATTGGCCGATATCCCCAGTCCGTGAGTCAATCGTAGGCTGCAGCGGTCGAGACTCCACAGCCCGGGACGAGCCAGCAACCCAAGGGTCCGGATTGAAAAGCCTCACATGGTTATTATTATACTTTGCCCGGCTTCATTGGTAGAGCCCGTGATCTTATGGGACTATCCCCGGAGTCATTCGGCTGGCCTCGGTCCAGCAGATCTGGTGACAAGCCCTCGGTTGAGAACGGTTGTCAACGTCATGCCCGCCTGTAACTCATTTACTAAGTATTAGTCGGTTATAGCGAAAATAAACCCAGTTAATCCAATAAAACACCAACGTTATGTGATTAAGGCGGTGTACACAATTAATGTGCATTATGTACGAAGCAGATAATGTGACTGTCGTGCTTATCGATAAACGTCCCGGGGAGGAATCTCACAATCGCCAACCTCCACACCCCCACCAATGCGCAGCACCGTTCGCGTCTCAACGATGCGATTTCGTTTTTGCGTCCATACGTCAATATGGCGACAGAAACTGATGCGGTTGATTCGCCAAGCCGCGATGCCATTCCTGGCACTGCGACTCCCTCCACTGACTCGATCTCTATTCCGCCAACAGCCTCGAGAGATCCAGATGCGAACGGCCAACCTAACAGTCATGGTCAGAGGCAGAAAGGTCCCTCCGTCGCGAAAGCGGATCGCGGAAAGGGAGGCAAGCGCAAAAAGTAAGCATGCCTCTATGGGTTACTGTTCACAATCTATCATTATTTTAGAAGCAGAAGCCGACGCGTACTAATCAGATTGCGATACAAGAGGCTCTGAGAAGGGCTCACAGATCGACTGGCGCGATCGCAAGCGTAAAAAGTTCAGTCAGGACGGAGAGAGCGGCGCCAAGTCGGAGCCTAGCTACATGAGCATCCAGTTTCCCGAAGCCGAGATCGCCGCCGAAGAACGTCGTCCGAAACGCAAGGTCGCCGTCCTCATTGGCTACGCCGGCACCGGCTACCACGGCCTTCAGATCAACCACAACCAGAAAACTATCGAGGGGGACCTCTTCGCCGCTCTCGTTGCTGCTAAGGCTATATCCAAAGCCAATGCGGATGACCCGAGAAAATCGAGCTTCGTGCGATGCGCGAGGACTGACAAGGGCGTGCATGCGGCTGGAAATATGATCTCGCTCAAGCTGATCATCGAAGATTCAGATGTTGTTCGGAAAATTAATGAGAATCTTCCCCCTCAGATACGGGTCTGGGGTATCCAACGGACAATGAACTCCTTCAGTTGCTACACATCATGTGATTCCAGGTGGTATGAATATCTCATGCCGAGCTACTGCTTGTTGCCCCCTCATCCCGAGAGTTACCTTGGGAGAAACGTTCTACAGTCGATTAAAGAAAAAGGCCTAGAGGGTTATTACGCCGAGCGCATGGGCGACGTCAAGGATTACTGGGATGAAGTCGACAAGAATTACGTTCAGCCAATACTGGACAGATTAGAGCCTAACATTCGAGAAGTGGTGAAGCAGCGTATACATGCATCTGACTTGGATATGGGGACAGTCCCTACGTCCGGAGCCGAAACGGCCGAGAAGAAAAAGAAAGCCGTCGATGAGCCTGTTGCCGTAGTAGCCGAAACAGCAAGCACTCCCATCGATGCTGCACCAGCCACCGACACCGAAACGCCGGCCAAGGTGGAAGTGGACGGGACAACAGCCGCATCTAAAACCGACCCTACCGCGGTGCTACCCGATCCTCAAGCTGAGGGTCAACAGAAGCCGAAGGAATCGAGTCCGGTTGAACAAGCCGTGAAGGCAATCAAAGCCGCATATGTTGCCGCCAAACGGCGGTACCGAATAACGCCAGACCGCCTGGAACAACTCCAGGGAGCCCTGGACAAGTATGTCGGTACTAAGAATTATCACAACTACACAATACAAAAGGCACACAGCGACCCCGCTGCTAAGCGAACAATTCGCTCATTCGTTGTCAATCGTGACCCCATCCAGATCAATGATACCCAATGGCTCTCTCTGAAGGTCCATGGACAGTCATTCATGATGCACCAAATCCGAAAGATGGTTGGTATGGCCACTCTGGTCACAAGGTGCGCGACGCCGTGGGAACGCTTCGAGGAGAGTTACTCGGCCTCCCGCATCAGCATTCCCAAAGCACCTAGCTTGGGGCTGCTTCTAGAGCGTCCCGTGTTCGAGAACTACAACAGGCGGGCCCTTGAGAACTCAAGCCTAGCAGAGTTGAATTTCTCTAATTACGAAAAGGAGATAGAAGCGTTCAAAGAGGAATATATTTACCGCCATATCTTCGAGCTTGAAGAGCAGGAAAACTCGTAAGTTACCACCTCCCTTCAGTGCTTATTACCTCTCCAAATCCGGACCCTAGCGGCGTACCGTGCTAACAATGAATATAGATTCCATACTTTCTTCAACCAAATCGATACCTTTAGGAGCGACTACTTCCTCTGGGTCACTGCGGGTGGTTTAGAGGCCGCCAGGAACAGGATGGGCCCGCGTGAGCCTGTGCCTCAAGAACTAGAGGCTGAACTCGGTGATGAAGGCGAAGAGGTGGAGGGCGGAGAGGGCTAGGTATGAATTATGCTAGACAACTCCGTGCCATCGATACTGCCTTTTTTTGGGGCACCATATAACTACGTGAATACTACGAAGAGCGCCTCGGTGTAGGTAGATGCGTCCCTGTATTATGTGCATACTAAATAGACAGCGAGAGCTACATTTGCTTCGCATCTTTCGCCGTCTGTCTGTCGGCTGTGATTTATTTCAAGCAATCTTCGGGTTCTTTATGCAATATTCTCGTGTTTCTGTTCATGACTGCGTGTCCTGGGAAAACCTGAACCCATCGATTTCTCGTACATAAGGGTCTCAGGCGGGTATACACAAGCCGCCGTGGGCACGAAGCCAAATCTTTCGCGTGTATTTCCATTCATACTAGCACTCATAGTCAAGCTTCTGGAAATTCTTAGACTTGTAATCCTGCTAGTAGTTCGACGACGTCAACCTAATGAAATAAGGAAAAATCATCACTTTCCCTCCGATCCCCGGACCTCACGCCAAAGCGCCATATCTAGTTTCCGTACTCGGCGCGGACATTGCCTTTCTCGCCCTTAACTTCGACGCGCTGTCCACCCTCGGCAGCAGCCTGGGCAGCCTGTCTGGCGGTGTCGTTCGTCATCTCCAAGAGCATGTTGTAGAGCTTCGAGACCCTCGCGGCGCGCTCGTCGATCTCTTTCTCGCGCTGCTCCTCGTCGACGTCGCGTGGCTTGCGCAGCGGGCCGGCTATCCATAGCTGCTTGATCTCGCGGTTTAGCGCTAGGAGGTTCTCGACTTCTTTGATCTGTGCGGTGTTAGCCGTGTTCATTTATATGCACGGGAGGAGAGAAGAGTGATGCCGGCGGTATCAGCTGTTGCGGGATGTGCGCTGTCTTGATAAAGACGTGAACGGGGATGGACTTTGGAATCTTGAGATCTTGCCATGGCGATAGTGAAAGGGGAAAGCACGTACTAGGGCAGAGACTTCATTGCTCATGGTCATGGCGTTGAGCGAGGCGCGCGGAATCGCCGCGGCGCCGGGAAGAGGCTCGGTGGCGGCAATGACCATGTTGCGGAAGCGTGTGAGGATCTCGGCCATGATCTTGTTGTGCCGGTCTAGTATGTCAGACGTGTCAGCGGGAGGCATGTTGGTTGTTGATGTGTTCGTCAAGTTTGTGTGAATAGTGCGATGAAAGGATTATGTTCGGGTATTGGGCCAGATTAGACAATTTCGCGAAGACCTCTCCGCAGGCATTGCCGTTTGACAGATCTGGGGTCCGTTGTTTGCTCTTATGACATTGAGCATGGATTTTGGATCAGGCGCGGGTAGAACATCCACCGTGAAATTCCTGCGCTCTAAAATTTTGAGACGGAGGTTGACAAACAACCCCCTCCAGCATCAATAAGATGCGCGGCGATTCGGAATTCAATCGAGAGCCATCGACAATGCCAGGAATTATGGAATCATCAATGCTGTCTTTGGATGATCTTCGCATTGATGGTCATAATAGAGGTCTCACTGGTTGCGCCATCGTTTCCAACACACAAGAGATTCCAACGGGTATGACTGAGCAGCGCTCTATCATGAGTCGGTTGGGCGATCATTGTAGCATTGGCGCGGCAGTGTATACCCGGGAGCCTTGATTGTACCTCCGGCTTGCAATGATACATCCACGTTATGAAGAGGCCTTGGGATGCCCATGGCCACATTAACATCTCATGATGGTATATGCTGCCCCGGGCCCGGCAACAGCTCGCGCTCGCGCATTCAAAAGATGGGCATTAACGTGTCCGCATAGACAATAGCATCTCCTCTCGCTAAGCCATTCCGCATCGAGTGCCCAGATTTCCACCCAAGGTAATTGATCGCACGTAGGTACGGGGGCCGACGAGAGCAGGGGAAGAGACGACGGTGCTCGGGGTTCAGGGCTCGGAACTCACCCATAAGCGTATTTTGCTCTTTTCTATTCATCATTGACGATTTCAACAATAAAAGGATACGAAAATACTATATATTCTTCCTCATCTTCGGAACTGCACAGTCGGGTTTTCAAGCTGTAACGCTCAGCTTGGAATAAATTGATGATCAAAGTTCGAATTATGATGAAAGAAAAGGGTATCTATCGTCGCCGCCCGCCCGGAGTTTGTTGTCTCTCATACGTACACGTCACGTGACCCCGTTTCCGTCAGTTGCCTTCGAGAGACAACCAAGTAGGAAATTGATGTTCATATTCGCTTCGCGTAAATTTAATGATTTTCTCTTTCATCATTCTGTACGCAATTATCACCGTCTCCAATACCTAGTCATTTGCATCGGTTCAGCGACATCCAAAATATAAAAACGAGAAAAGACAAGAGACGATGCACGATCTACCTACACACGACAACAAGGCAGAAAATACGTAGAATTTTCCCACAAGGATGAACCTTGCTTGGTGAACAGTATGAACATAGTCTGCCTAGAGCGTAATATCATCATCGCCCGAGTAGAAAACTCCCTCTCCAATTTGCTCAATAGCATCAATCTACGCATGAGTAAACTCGAGCAGCCGAGCTCGTCACATCACATATCGCACCCACAGAATTACCAACCGATACTGATCCGAGCTTGCTATATGGGATTTGCTCCGGCGATCAACATCTAGCTGAGCAATCTTCACGGGTCCTTCCTGCTATACAGCGTTGTCAAATATCCATTGGCTTTGTTCATGGCCTGCTTGCTACGTTGCGCCGGTTACGTTGTCCTTTGCAAAGCCAGGTCGATCTAGCCACATCGACTCACAACTATACATATTCGCGATTAGCATCCACTGGCAGACACCGAGGTCAGATGGGGAAAATACCACCAGAACTTGGTCAAGGTCAAAATTACCACCACAGCTGAGTTGGGGTATCTGGGAGTAGTTCTGCGCCAATTCTTCGCGAGTGCTCTGAAGAATCTGTGCGAAGCCATCAGTGGTGATCATTCAGACCTGACGACATGTTCGGACGTACTTCGATATAGGATTGCTCGGGGTTCTCCCTTAGCGTCCTCACCAACCCCCAGGACATCGCGCCGGTCGCGGCGCCTGCAATGGACGTATCAGCTGAGGTCTGGTTGTCAGCACATCCCGAGAACATCCAGACGTCCTTCCCTTCGGTTTCCCAATGCTCCTCGAAGCCTTCCAGGGCCAGACCGTCCCCTTCAGGCTGACCACCATTCCGGAGATGGTGTAAGCTATTAAAAAAGTCGGTGGCGCCGCCAAGCAACATCTTGGCGTCGTCAAGCTTGGACATGGAGAAGCCGCCTTCGAGGAGCTCCCCGGCCGACCGGATTAGGCCGACCCCCTGCTTGACGGTGTCCACTAGGTTCACGTTGCCCTCGGCGTCTGGCCTGAACACATAGGGAAGTTCACATGCCGAGCCCGAATGGCAGCAGTCGAATAAGATGGTCAGGCGGCATTCGGGGTTCATCGGCGAGACGAGGGCTCTGTGCAGCTAATATTGAAAGACAACATTAATGAGCGATAATTGTCTATGAAGACATGCTGCACATGTACAGAACGTCTGAGTTCTTACAGTATCACTTGTGATCTGGCCATTTTCCTCGAAGTCAACAGGGCAGATGGTGTCATCAAAGCTGCGCATGTCAGTCATCAGTCACTCAAGAACAAGACCACCTGCTTCCCTCACTTACCCAGACGGCCTCTCGTCGTTCCTCACTTGGCCTAAGCCAACGCATTAGAGACATCAGAAACAGGAGCACGCTAGCAGGGTGCTGAAGAAGACGAACTTCCGTGCCCAGAATAGCTCAGCCATAGAATGTCTCCAGGCTGGTTGTAGTTCACCAGCCATTGGATAGCCGCAAGGATGTTGGCGCCAGTCGGATAGAAGGGCGTCCCCTCGTTTTCAGGAATGTCGGACATGACAACCATGTCATGCCTGCTTGGCGAGAAGCCCCGATCGTTGACTAGGAACTCCTGGATGTTGGCCGAGTCATTGATGCATCCCTGCAGCTCATGGTCGCTGCCAAAATAGTTGATGCCGATGATGAGGGCCTTCTTGCGAGCCATGATGACACGAGGCGAGCTTACGGAGCCGGGAGCCGTGCAATATTTATCTCTGTCTGGTCCGTAGATAGATTCGATGTTCTTAAATAGGCACTGGTGTTCAATAGCATACGATGCTCCGAAATCACCGCGTTTTGGGCGCCGCCGTAATATTTCAGACTCCAAAGGTGCCACCCCCTGACTATAAAAGACGCATAAGGAAATCGATTCATTGATGGACTGGTCCCTAGCGAATCAGGGACCGAGGATATGCAACTAATAGGAGAGGTTTGCAGGACTGTTGCGGGGTTATGCCTATAATGCTCACCTTATCAGCCGGTCTACCGAGCTGCTCGGCCGCACCGCCGCTTGCCACGGGGTAACGCTCCCGGCGGCCGAACAACCGGAGTGGATGTGCTGGTTATTGCACGGCGTCAAATGTAGCTTGTCGCCACCAAGTGATTCCGACTTTCTCTGAGTTTCCAAAGTGAAATCTTTATTGTCCATAGATAAATTAATCATTAACCCAAGTCCCCATTCTCACAAAGCGTCACGCAACATAGACGACTTGTTAATTTCCTGTAGAAGACCAGTGACAACCATAAACGTAACAAGACCGTGATTGTGAGCAGTGTTCCTTTCCTCCAGCTGTTATAGCTACACGATGATGATGGCCCAACTCGTCATCCAACCCAATGTGTCTTCTAAGGATACTCAAAGCCGAAATTGTCGTTAAACAGCTCCCGGCTCTGTTCCCACTATGAGGACCCTATGCTTAATATCGACAGGGCGCCACCTGTAGGTATTAAGGGGTAAACATCGAGTACGAAATCCACTCAACGCGGACACGGGATGACGAGCTGCCACACGTGTAAGTCAGCGGATCGGCCGCCATTCATCTAGGATCCTCATGTTCCAGGGGTTTCTCCCCGTAAAGCTGTTAACAATATCCTATTGCGAAGCGTCATCGTAGAAGGCTGCGTCCTCGTGTAGTCTGTTACTTGTAGCCGGAGTGCGAGGGGAGGGAGGATTGCCATAACGAGATGCCTACCCTGGGACATAGGTTGGTTATATCTGGTTCTTGGTGTGTGTAGCTTGAGTCCAAAGTTCCTAAGAGCCAAGAAATTTAATTATTCATTCGGGATCTTGACATAGTCAACCCATGGAGACCTGCATTGATGCCGACAGAGGTAATGCTAGTGTTATAGCGATAGGCCGATACATGCCCGACACGCTCTCACGCGGGAGACGGGCATCGGCGTAAACAAGCAGAAAAGGGGTTGGGTGAGGATCATTAGAACGAGAATCAATTCGTGATGATGGACAATACCGGTCCATCTATGCTACCTAACCCCCCGTTCTATCGGTATCGCACACACGTTCGTAAAGGTCGCCATATAGGTATGATACAGGGACAGGGGACCGTAACATCGGGTCCAGCCAGTGAGTTGAGACTTTCTCTCTCCGCCAGTCTCCGTGAAATGCTGAAGAATACAACTACAGAGGGGAATTCCGCGGGGATGTGTAAGGCGGGTGCTTTGGGGCGGAATATTAGGTGGGAGGTGAGATATACAGGGCGGCCGTCGTGGGCGGGTTCGTCTCCTTGGCGTCGTGCGCTATCGTTCCATCGAATTCACGATGGCTCAGACATGACTGGCTCACAGGGCTGCTTTCGTTTCCGGACCGAGTGCCGCACTTACTTGCTGGGCCGTCGATGAATTATCGCGGGTGCCGGCAGTGAGAAGCTACGGATGAGTGATCAGCTATAATCTTTCATATTTCCGACGAGAATGGCCACGACTTACCTCTCCACCCATCTCGCGCATCTTCATCTCCTTCTCCATCTCGAGCACCTGCTGCTCCTCAGCCCAGAGGAGCGCCCACGGGATGCCCAGCAGCAGCGCTGAGCTGCTGATGACCCATAATGTCTTGCCGCTGAAGGAGAGGGCTGACTTTACGGCGTTGCTGGCTGTGGAAACTGTGTTGGCGATGTAACCGCGTGTCTGTGGAGGAACCATGTCGCGCAACGCATACAGACGCTCGGCAAGCGTCTCGTCGCTGGGGTCATATTCAGACTGCTCCGAGATCTCCGAATCTGGTAGAAACAACTCGTATTAGAAATCCGCACATACCAAATCCATCTGAGGATGCGGCACAAGGAAAATGGGTGAGGCGACGAACCAGTGTCGGAATAGGCGTCATCATCTGTTGCATTATCTTTATCTTCGGGACCCCGCTGGGGGTCCAGGAAATAGTCATCGGTCAATTCCTCAAGCTTAACCATTTTGTAGTATCGGTGGAATTCGTGGATTAGATTGAGTACGGCGGGTCGTCGTTATAGCGAGATACGAAAAGATGAGGAGAGGTGTCGGTGGTATTGGAGAGAATGGACAAAGGTTGCAGGGCTGCGTGTAGAAAAGATTGGAAAATTCATACGCATGGCTTAGTTTATCGGGACCCCATAGGTTGTTGTCGGTGCCGACCCGGTACTCGCAGTCTGCCCATGGTGGGCCGTGCACTGGGTACCTATCAAGATAAATTCCTATCAACTCGGCCACCCAGGGGGACTCGCTCACCAAAAAGTCCCTGTCGATGTGTTTGAGTAGGTGGGGCGGCCGAGAGCGGGAACTGGCCGAACAGTGTAGTTACGTCGTTCTCATTAAAATACCACTTATACGCATTCTGTATCGGTATAACCGAGCAATACATCTGTACGTCATTATGTACGTAAGGCAACAATGACGAAATGCGACTTCAATGCGAATCACGTCAAGAGGGTCAGACGGTCAGATTTTGTACCTTTTTTTGCTTTTTCTTGTGCTGTAGAATGTCCCATTTTATCTTATCATTCCCGCCTCCTACCTAGGTAGTCTCATCTCATCAATTCATTGATCTGGCCATGCGGGACAGTGCACAAGCAGATGAATTTCAGGGGTCCAAGCTCGCCATTTGCCGTCGCTATAGCCATGCCGATGAAGTAAAAACAATCAAAGACACTTTTCGAACCACGTACATGTATAGCTATATCTCTCATACATGCAGGCAAAGTATTAATATATCAACGAAAAAAATTTAAGCTCTCCGCGCTGGACCCTCGGCAAATCTAATACCTCGTCTTTCCGGTGGAGCTCGTGGCGTATCGTCATCGTCGCTGTCACTTTCCTCTGACGAGCGGCTGGTGACCCCCAATGCCGCCTCTCTCCTTCGCCGTTCCGCCGGGGTCTCGTTATTGTCATTTCCGTCGTTGCTGTCGTTCCTGTCGTCATGGTCGTTACTGCGATCTTCATGAACACTCGCAAATGCCGCCAGTCTGCGTCGACGCTCGGCTGCTGTTTCAAGACTTTCAGCGCTCAGTATGTCCTCCGTACCCTTCGATCCACTTCGTCCTCGAACGGGGTTGGCGGACTGGGCAGGGGTACTGGCTCCTGTAATGTCAACCTGTGAGCTTTCAGCGTCTGACCTGCCGGCCTGCCCAGAGGCCTTTGAAGCTTGTGCCGCGGCAGTGTCCTTTGCATCTTTTGTACCCATCGAGTTGCCCGGCGCCTCTCGATTTGATCGCTCAAGCTTCTGGACTTCTTTAAGAAAGTCGTCCTTATTCATTCGCTTCCCGGCGCCGCTGATGGTGAACCGAATCCTACGATCTTCCTCCTCGTTCTGATCGTCAGTGATGTTTGCGCTGCTGCCCGCCTTCTGTGCTTGTGATCCATCTTGAGGCGGCTTCCTAGACTTGATCCCCCCATCAGTTGGCCCCATCAGTCCGCCAATACCCATGTATTTCAAACCCGTAGCAACATAGTCCTTGCTGCTCTCGCCCGGCTCGGCAGGTAGATCGTACTTCTTGACGACTTCTCCGTGTTCGTCTTCAACAATAATCTGCAGACAAAGTTAGTCTGGTATATATTATCCTAATAAGGCGTGTATTAGTTACCGTCTTGCCATATTGATAAGCCCGGGCCGGTTCATGTTTGCGTTCCACATTGGGTTTTTCTTTTCGCTTTTGAGCTTCCTCATGTCGCCATCTAACAAAACTCTTCTTCAATGAATCATATGTCCAGCCGGGTTTTTGTACTTCTTGTTTGACTTTCTCCTTGAGTTTCTCCACGCTGGGCAGAGGTGGTTGATGCCGTGTCGGTTCAACAGCTACGACCTGCCCTTCTGCGTCTTCAATTATGATATGATCTCGCTCATCATAAACCTCAAATTTTGGCTGGTCTTGATCTTTACGATGGTCCTCTGGTGTAGACTCTTCCATCTTTTCCAGGTCGTTATCCTGAATAGTGTCTTGTGGTGAAATGGAAGAGCTGCTTTGACGAGGAGAAAGGGGTCCAACATTTTCCACGTCTGAAGGCGATAACGGCTCGGCTTGATCGCTTGTACTTCGCTTCTGGGGAATGATCGCAGACTGGGTGATCGGGCCTCCTGGGCCGATCCCATCATCCCATCTCTTCTTATGCCGACGACTAACTAGGGATGGTGTGCGGCTCCCTACTCGATTCTGATTTTCTTCCTCCCGTTGGCGCCGCAAGAACTGCCCTGCAATTCCTGTGGGTGGAAGAGTTCCGGGCGGAAACGATGGGGACTTCAGATCCTCGTAATCAGTGTCGGACGTGGTCCGCGCTTGTGATCGAGATTGTGACGAGATGCGAGGCAGGCGGCTCATCCAAGCGGGTCCATCCTCCGGAGCAGTCGTGTATGACATAGTTAAAGATAGAGTGTTGATACGTTTCCCGAGGGTGAAGACTGCTATCGACGAGCCGTGCACGAGAATGGAAGATATAACCATGAATGTGACAATCGGCCAGACCAACAGAATGACCTGGTAGTGTTTGGTGCCTTCTGGTGGTATCATTGCGAGAGGTACAGTGTGTTCAGCCTCAAGTTCGGCGCGGGCGAGTATCGCCACAAAGATGGCACCGACGCCGATAGGACCAAAGTGGCCAGCGAAGAGGGCCTCGTGCCAAGTTTTGACATCCGGGATGATAGGCTTTAATAACAGCATAATAGGAATGCGACGGAACAGGATAACGAAAATAGACATGACTGCAAGTCTCCAAGCGGACAGGCCTATGTCGGTATTGTTGTACATCTCCCAGGGAATAATCGTCCCCAGGAAGACGAAATAAGCCAAGTTAATCAATAAGTCGATAACGTTGGAGACGTGGGATTCTTCTGTTTTCCCATGGAACCAACCGTCATTCGAGAATCCAACGCCGGCCGCGAAGCCGACCAGGAGATCGTCAATACCTAATATACTTCCCGAGCCAGCGCAAAAGAGCGCCAACACGAAGTAGAAGACCAGGAAGCTTTCGCGGTCGATAAGATCGTGCCTTTCGGCGTATTTAATACCATGCCGGGCAATATATCCGATGATGAATCCGTATATGGCACCAAATATACACTCGTAAAGAATTGTGTATACGAACCAGTGGAATGTGGTCTCCCGGGCGCTTAAGTTGTCCTGGATAAGATAAAGGGCCAGGTACACGAATGGAAAGGCCATTCCGTCATTGCATCCGGACTCGGCGGAGAGCAAGTCTCTCAGATGTTTGGGTACTCGCTTTGCGAACTTTCCCTTGCCAACGACGGACGAGGCGAGGACCGGATCAGTAGCTGTCACGCACGCGGCCACAGTAAGACTCTCCAAGTAATTTAAGGGGAACAGCCACCATATAATGAGGCTAGTGATGAGCCAGCCGAATGTCATAACGGGCAACAGCAAGAAGATGACGGACTTCCAGTGTCTCTCCATATAATACTTGGGCAACTCGACACCGACGGCGAAGCATTGCACGACTAACACAATGCGCGAGAATTCGATTGTGATCTCGTCGACGTTTCCCCAGCTATTGGGGTCGATAAGGTTGGCGGCATGAGGCCCAAATATCACGCCAACTAGCGTTGCCACGGTTGCTTCGCCGATGTAGAGACGCTCTTTGATAACGGACGAGCAGAGCATGAATAGCGAGGTGAAGCCGCCGAGGATGATGTACACCAGATGCGGCTTCGTGATAGATAGGTGGTCCCATGCCATCTTGGGCGTGGAGTATCAGACACGCCTGTCGAAGTCCAGAATTCGGTGCCAGAGGGCTAGAGATCGGGCGGCTTCTGGAGGCGCCAGCTAGAGTCGAATCTTATAATAGGACCCTCCCGGATCAATGGGGACAGATGGTGTGGCCAAGCGGCGACTTGCAGCTTCCAGAACAACGAAGACGGCTTGACGGCAAGCATTGATCGTGATGTGATGCATTCAGAGCCTCGGTAGCATGCTGAACACGGATTTCGCACAGCGAAGAGTACGAGCACTGCGTAGAGTGTTGCTTGCAGGCTGGTAGTCGATGGTAATATACAGCAGCCGGACCAGGCCGGTATAAGCATGTATGGGAACAGACAGTGAATGAGCCTCTACCCAGCACAGCGGGTTCGGGGCGATTGATCTGGGCGAAGTTAGGATGGGTTCTCATTCTTATGGATTTTAACCGAAAGAAAAAGAAGAAAAAGAAGGGGAAAAAAGGTTGCAATGGATGGATCTTGAACTAACTGGTAGGCAGATAGATATGTAGATAGAGTAGATAGATAGATGGTAGACAAGATCTCTACCGTAGGCGCAGTAACAGCAGTAACCGGTTGTAGATAGCGATGGCGTCTCCCGGCAAGGCCTGCTTCGAATAGCAAGGCAAGACAAGATTCGCCGCTAGCACTATACGCGGATGGTACATTCTGCTCGGGGCGAAGGCAACTCTTATGGGCTTGAGAGCCGGTGGCATGTTAAGTAATGCTTGACTAATACAGGCACACATGCCAGCGGCGAAGTACCCTCGCGTACCCGGTTAGCAGTGCGCGTGAGGCCGGTACCAAGAGTGGGTGCGCCATGGTGTAAGCAAAGGTGCACTATGTACATCGCAAGAGCGTCGGCACGGGTATCTTTTTGCGGGCGCAGCGCGCGGCGAGGTACGCGGCTCAAAGGTAGCGCAGGCCGTGGTGTAAGTGCTGCTGCTGGCATGTACCCTGTGGCTGTACATTGTGAATACGAAAGAGCGTCTCTCGCTCTGTCCGCTCCCGGCATTTCTCTGACGACCCCGTGCCGCCGAAATCTCCGATAACGATTGCTGCTTTAAGAGCATTCCCCCATTGATCGCTTCAAGTTGAATACGCAGCAGTGGATTTGGGAGATCCGTCGAGGCAATTGGCCAATGGAGCTTCGACTGTTGCAAGCACGTAATGCCTAGATAGATACCAGGTATGAGTGCCCGATTGATTGCAAAGTACCTATCTAGACTTGCCTCTCTCTTATCTCTCTCATGCTCTGTCTCTCTGATCGAAAATCGTGAAACCCTTGAAATCAGGAAAAAACGCTTATTTGCGATCACTTCTCTTCTCTTTATTAATGTGTTGTCGCAGCGCATGGTGGTGCGCCTCCTATCAGTCAAGACAGAGCCTCCACGCCAACCACATGCTGTCTCCCATTGGCGACGGGCCGCCTTGCCGTTCACGCAGAAGACCAAGCCACCAGACATCGGTATAGATATCAAGAGGTGTCTAGGCAATATCGGTCCCCCGTACCCTCACGCCAACCGATTATGCAAACATAGACGGGATTTACGTAGTGTAGGTAGTATACGGCGACCTGCTCCATTCCGACAGCTACCTTCTTGCGAGTGCCGTACATACTACATATGTCCGAAGTAGGCAGTACGCAAGACGGCAACTAATTATACACACCATCGGCTATGCCAGAGCGACGTTGCTGCTCAAGCACCATACCCGGCTGTTTCTGAGGGCAGTCTTTGGGGGGATACTTACACCAGGTATTCCGTAGTTAAGTATGATTCTAGTTATTTCTAACTATAATTCGAACAGAGGCAACCGGGAACAAAAGACGGCGACATGTACTAAGCCAAATGCATCGCGCTTAAGAACCATGCCATAGGTAGGCACTTGGTAGTCTGTAGTGAGAGGTAGATATCTGGAACCCCGTCAATTTTCACAATACTTCGTTTGCCGGTCTTCTCATCATACGATTAGTTAGGCGATCAACCGACGCGCATGGAATATAGCTTCGTACTCAGTACACGAAGAGAGCGGCCACCGACATGAATATAGGCAAGGTACGCAACTATCCCGCAACACCCACGACGGCGATAGATACGTAGCAGTGACAAACAAGCCGTTTGCTTACCATCAGGACCAACGCCAAGATCTGCAAGCCTTTGACACTGTATGGTTCCCTACTATAATGGCCCCCCTCCCACGCGTTCACCATGCCTGTTATGTCTAAGTCGTATTGGATGGACATGGTGCGATGCCACCAGATACCGGTAGCCGGTACATAGCATCTTCCTTCGCTATCGCTGTCGCGGCTTGCCGCTGTACCGAGTAGGTAGGTATGATAAATTCTTTTCCAGCATGAACCGTCCCATTGGACGATTGTTTCTTGGCATCGTTACGGAGGAGCGGAGCAAGCGAATCGGACCCGGACTTCTTGGCACGCGCCCGTCGTCTTAGTAACAAGTTTGCCCCCCGTACAGTTCACATTCACAAGCCGAACAAAACTGCCCTTTCGCCGCGCCCCTTTGTAACGAGCCGAGCAGGTGAACTACGGAAACACAATGGAACTTTCAGCACCGGAACCGGCGATGACGGGCAGAGTTTTGGCAACTCGCTACGAGACGAACGGGCTTGAACTCACCGCTTCCCCGACTTGGCCGGGAGTTTCACCGCGGCGGCGGCACGTGGGCCTGTCGAGAGAGGCGGGTTCCACTCAGCCGACAGAGGTACGAAGTACTGAGTACGAATGCTTACACCATCTAGAGACTGAATAATCCTAGCGTAAGCGGGCAGGGTTGCCGGCAGAGGTAGCAGTACACATAGTACGCATTGCACACTATCACGGCTCCTGGCCGGATATCTGATAATACTGTTTACACGAAGGTACAGTACCTCCTGCGTGACGGGCAACCCATTCCAGCTCAACCCAGGTTGTCGGAGTCACGAGGCTCGCTTGACGTCTCTCTGGCACCCTACAACATGCACACCACTGCCGCCGTGCTGGTCGGCAACCATGATTGACCCGGTGGCAATCGTCGACTTGAATTGCGAACGAACATCGGGAGGATTGTCTCGGCTAACTTGGGTTCTCACACATCTTCAGAAATGTATGGGAGCCTAACCCCGTCCTTCTGGTGCGCCAACTCTCTACTAAGTACGTTGGTAACTACATCTGCTCAGCCTGTAAGTACATACCCAACGTGAACAAACCGGCACTGCCAACGATAATGGCGGTGTACTTCATACAAGCTCCGGGAATAATACGATTTTCTTTCAATTGCCCGTTTTGTTACACATCACAATAATCCATCTCGCCCTGAGTCATCGATACCCCGGGTTTTCGTTTGATTTGCCTAGAGGTGCCATTTCGCTCCTGCGTCGCATCCGTCGTCGCCACCTAGAGATACTTCTACATCAAGCCGTTGGATCGAATCGGGCAGATCACCCGCGCCCCGGCGCACTACGGCAGTGTGCAAAGTCCACTCACTCGGAGGTGTCGTCGCATGCGATCCGATGGTCCAATCAGTGGAGACCAAGCAAACCGCATGTGGCCTCTCAAACGATGTTGGAATTATTTCCGTGTCATATCAAGTCTTTTATTCAAGTCTAGACCCTCATCATCACACACGATGCCATCAAAACACAGCGATACCCGGCGCTGTGTCCCCAACTCGGTCAACCGCAATGGAAATGGAGACGAAAACCATTGTACCTGGGCACTTTGCCACTCAATGCGAGTCCTCGAAATGGGGTTCCTCAAGCCCGAATCTAAGTCGTCGGTTGATTGATGTGCGCGGTGTCCCCTTGTCCCAAAAGACCGCAACGATGCGCGGGCCACGAATAATAAGTACCCAGATATGGAGAGTCAAGGCTATCCTGCTTTTCGGATCCCATCGAGTGATGTCACGACAACATCTCAGCATCTCAGTAGAAACCCATCGCGATGTGCAAATCCCTATCGTCCCGAAAGGCTGCATTCCTACCCGAAACTATATGGAATGACGCAGGTTCTCCCTTTCGCTCCACGCTGCGTCACATGATCTTACAATCAGAGTGAATTATCGTATCTCCGAAGGGGGAGAAGGCCACAGTTCTCTGTCCGAACCGCACGACGTCCGCGTTGTTGGAGATCGTCGCATCGCATATCTGGGGTGGCACGACGACAATGGTAGCGAATGGCGCCCCCAGGAAAGGCCAAGTTACCAAGGGAGTCGGTATGAAGGCTTCAGGATCGTCGCCGCGCTTATACGGGATACGACGGGCCTAGGCCAGAGCGATGCATGCCCGTTCAAGGTCTTACAATTCCTGGTCTCAGTTGGCCCGTCTTACTCAGGGCTCTTTGTAGTTGCCCTAGTTACATGCTTTCGAATTCGTGAACAGGCGGTTAATCGCCCAGCTTAGATGCCAGCGTCGAGCGTCAACGGTAACTACGTAATACGGTAGTTGTCGCAGGACAGCGCCTCAGCGTCTATATTGACGTTGGAGTCGGGCGTTCGTACGGTTTACATGGAACGACACGTCGCGGTTTGCTGTCGTTCAGTTCTAGACTCTTGTGCGGAACCGTCTAAACCCCTTGTCCCCGGCGAGTGTTTATTTTCACCCAGCACCCTATATGATGCTCGCGGAACCCCAATCTCGGGACCGATGAGCTCACTCTTATTTGCGTTGTGAATCAGTCAACAGTGTCCCAGATTCTTCGTTGTCAATTTATCACAATCCCGGGTTCGTATTTCAGGGTGGCGAGCAGGTAGTCGCCCTGACGTATGACCTACCTATTACAAGGTAGGTATAATAACGGGCAGTAGAGGCGACACTGGTTGGCTCGGGGAACCACGTCAACGTCGCCACAAACCAGGTTTGGCGATATAGTGCACTATAGTCGGCGACCGGCTATCTGCGAGCATATCCCGGGAACTTCTCATCCAGTGAACACCTGACCGACGTTGCAAATAAGACTTGTTGTCGGTCAGCGAACATGAATATTCTTGTCAAGGCGGCGTAATTCATATATAACAGGAGTTAGGCACGATGATCCCGGGAGAGTCAAGAGAGAAAGACACCCGGAAGCGACTGTGTCGTCGAATCCAGAATATTTCTTGCCGCCGTTGGCCTAGAAATCGGATAATAAATAGTAATGGCGTTGTATAACCGGACCTTTTTCTCAATCCGTAATTCCCGGCAAGACCTGGAAGGCTGACTGTTGCGATATACGTCTGGTTTCTGTTTTCTGTTTCGCAGCATGAACAGTCTATCTTCATACTAGGCCAATACAAAACGAAGAGTAGATTAGCTATTCCACGGAGACGCGGACGGCGTTCTTCGTGGTCAGCACGCTGCACATCGGCACATTTCGTCGTAAGTTATCTAACAGAGCCGTCCCATCGCCGCCGGGAAAACTCGGGCGTCTCTCACGAAGACTTTACTCGTCCGAGGCAAATTTGGACCAGTTATGGGGTGGGTATAACCCGCGGGAGTTCCAGCTACGATCCCGAGGGCCGAGGCCAAATAGGAGGCGAAGCGGTAGGCCTCGAGTTTCACAGCGTCATGTAATGATAAGACGGGAAACGCGCTGAGTCAAATATATCTAAGCTTATCGGCTCTCATGAACACAGAACGTGTCGCTGGGGCTGATATATTTAGTCGTATGTACTTCGTATGAAGGTAATGACTTCTCCTGGATTGGCCCGTGGAAATGCCAAGATGGGGGGGTTATGTCTGAATGCTCGGCCATAACCAACGAGATGCCATTCAATCACGGTGTTGAGATCGTATCCCCTGTAGGTTAGACGATGTACGCTCAGACGCCGAGAAGTGCTCGGCCATTAACATTATTGTCGTCACCTTATTTCTAAATGAACGTGAGACATAACATGACGGCCTCCATTGATGACGATACCAGTTACTAATACATAACTCTTTGCCCGGTTTCAAGGCGATAGTCTCATGTTTGAATCAAGTCTTATATGAACCGACCCGGCGGTGAACATCATCTACCGATAGATACGGTACGGAGGTAGTTTTTACCCCGGAACTACCGACTGGGGTTGCAGTGCTCGCGTAAACCCGTCCCAGAACACGTCCTGAAGCAGGCAATGCTGCGATTCGCCGAAGTAAGAGATTATAATGTAGCCAAGGCCGGCAGAGTCTCATTGCGGCAGGCGACAGGCGGCATTCTCGAAGACTTCCAGTGCCCACAATTCGTGATGTGAATCTCCATACCCCCTGGACCCGGCGACCACAACCCACTTGGCTGGATGAGGGGCAGCCAAGAGGGGGATGGGAGATGACGCGGTGGCATCAAAGCATTTCCTCATCTCGTAGCGACCCTTGCGTATTCCACACATGCAGGTCTCACACTCTCCGTCCTGTTCCCGATCTATGGGGACGCAGATCCCCCGGTGAATGTCATGTCGTCGAGCCCACTCAGAGCACGTACGAAGGACCTCGGCAAGTATACGGCCACTCCAACTGCCAGCAGCCGGCTTTAGACCAATGGATCAACCAGCTACGGCTAATATCAATCAAGTATCGTCGACACCTCCGTCGATGGCTGCGTTGCATTGCTGCAAGCGAGGTACTTATACAATGCCAATGTAGGGAACCTTTTGTACACTAAAGTAGAGAGCTGAACGATGCTACAGTACATGGCGAGACCCCTGCAGCCCTACCTATCGGCGCTGGGGACTGCCTGTAGCTGCCTGTCACTGCCTGTAGCTGTCCGTCACTGCCTGTAGCTGCCCGTCACTGCCCTGTAGCGGTGGGCAGTCGCTTGGGTTAGGGACCTTCTCGCAACGACATAGCGCCAGCGCGGGTGGGGCCCACAAGCGAGATTCGGGTGGGTCTTAGCACAGGCATCAGCACCGTTACCTAGTTGGGTTACATTGGCTACCGGTGTCAGTTGCTACCGTAGCAGACCGCGCCCAGTACAGTAAACGGTTGATCGTTAGTTTGAACCCCCTTACCTGTATATAGTCAGTTTAAGCAGTTTAATCGCTGGCTAATTTAAACGCTTGTGTATTTAAGCGATAAAATGAAAATAAGCGGTTAAAATGACTAAACGCTTATGTCCTTAGTAAGCGTTTGATGTCAGCAAGCGGTTAGCCAGAAATAAGCGATGAACTTTCATAAACGTTCGGGACGTCCGCAAACGTTGATGTCCTTCTTGAACGATTTTGACGTCAGCATCCGCTGACAAGCGAATTTTAGTTAGTTCAGGACGTCGTTGACCGCTGTCCACAGCCCTCAGCGCTTGAATTTTACAAGCGTTTGCCCTTATCTCAAACGTTTTGACGTCACTAAGCGCTGATGGCAAGATTTTTGTTAGTTCAGGGCTTCCTTAAGCGTTATCCTTATCGGAAACGCTCTGCCGTCACTAAGCGTTATCCTTATCGGAAACGCTCTGCCGTCACTAAGCGTTATCCTTATCGGAAACGCTCTGCCGTCACTAAGTGTTTCAGATTAGATTTCCGTTTCGGTGAGCGCTGACAGCCGAAGTGCCAAGACTCAGGTCTGAGACTCTCCTTGACTTGCCTTGTGCGTACTGCGAGGCGACGACTACGACGACGATATTGCAGAGCAACAACTTGAAGACATAAAATCTATCCGTGACGTCCTGCACCTGTGTTTTCACGTCTCGACGACGACGCCAACATCAACTTCATTCAGAACGTCTCCCCTGTCTCTCTCGTCTCCCCTGTCTCTCTCGTCTCTCATCTCTCATCTCTCATCTCTCGTCTCTCGTCTCTCGTCTCTCGTCTCTCATCTCTCATCTCTCGTCTCTCGTCTCTCGTCTCTCGTCTCTCGTCTCTCGTCTCTCGTCTCTCGTCTCTCGTCTCTCGTCTCTCGTCTCTCGTCTCTCGTCTCTCATCTCTCGTCTCTCATCTCTCGTCTCTCTCTTCCGTTTCTCTTCTCTTTCATCTCCCCCGTACTATTAGCCTGTCCCTCGTCAGCCCTGACCTGCTAGACGACAGTAGCAGCGAGGACATCCACAACACTATCATAAGATATTCGCATCGTCTTACCTGTGTGTTGTTTCCCTATTTTTTGTGATGTCTCCTGCGTGTGTGCCTTGTTCCCCTATTTGTGATGTCTCCGCGTGCCTTGATCACCTATCTCTCGTGATGTCTCCGTGTGCTTTGCTCTCTCTCGCCTCTCTGTAGAACTTTAGGTACAGATTCTCTGACGTCCCATTGCTTACTATCTAGGTATGCATCATGGCCTCTCGTGGCAATTATGATATCAGTCGAACAGACCCGGCCTTGATTGACCAGCTAATTGTCTCATCTGGCGGGCAAGCTTCGGTGAGTTTGATAGTGCTATGTTTGTATTTACATTCCGAGGGCTGACTTCGTCGTGAACCTTATGATAGCCCGATCAAGAAGACGTCTCACCTGGCTTTCCACCTGGCAGCAGCCACCCCGGCTTTCAACCGGCCAGCAGCCTGCCCAGATATCCTCTTCCTGATAGCCAGCGTGGCTATACCCCAGGCGCCAGTCAAGCTGGATATCCCCCCGCCGGCAGTCAACCTGGTTATCCCCCAGGCAGCAGCAGTCAATCTGCCTATCCACCCCTTAGCAGCCAACCCGGATATCCTCCCAGAGGCCAACCCGGGCTACCACCAGCACGCCCACCTGCACAGCCTGCGCCTGTAAGTTGATTGGATTACATAGGCACTCACACTACAGGACATCTCTTGATGCTGATTCTCTGCTAGAATGCACGTCAGACGGAATTAGCATGTGAACGCGCTAAACGAAAGTCGAGGAAGCGCCCGCGTGATCACGAAACCGATGAAATCGTCGACGCGCTAGTCGCCCAGGCCGATGAGCAAACAAGCCGTCGGCAGCGAGGTAAATAATACCCCTGACCTATCATCTACATACTTCGTAGCTACAGTCTATACCCATCAGCCCTCATGACGTCCTGCGTTATAAAAAAGTACTCATGAAGGACATCGTGCGTCAAATTACTAACACATCATGCAGAGGTGCGATGGGAGCACTTTTTACACGGGGAGCAAAAGCAACCCCGTATTGAGTCGCTTCTTAATAAAATCATCGGCGGCTCTCCCGATCCCGACTCCAAGGTTTATGAAGAGGAGCGCCGAGCTGTCCTCGCCCTTCATCGACGTTTCCAGACAGAAACACTAACCAACTCTCTCGTGAGTATCCCTGCCTTGCGGACATCACTACATGTGGACATCATTTTGACTTCTCGCAGAAGTTCTGCCGTACTATGATCCAGGGTGATGAGGGCAGTGCCGGCTCGTGGGCTTCGCTCAGTGACCCCCGCATCGACTATTCTGACGACGTCATCATGGAGACTATCTCTAGCTCGTGGTCGTGGGATCGATTTTTCATAGTGTGGCATTGGATGCGACATTATCTCGACGGTGAAGCCAGCCAGCCTCTAGCACAGTACTACTGCCGCCGTGAGTTGCTGCCGTCTTCACCGCTGCTGCATATGACTGACTTTCATCTAGAACTGTGGATGTGGAATATCCTAGAAACTATGCGTTATATCCGCATCTCTAACCGCAACCCCCGCGAGACATCAGATGCTCAAAAAAACAGGATTGTATGCTACGTGTCTTTGCCCAGCCACCCCAATTTTCAAGGCGTTGAACGAAGTCTATTTGTGGAAAAGAGCCCGACTCTCAAAAACCTTCGAGGTTCAAAGAAACAGAGAAAAAACCCGGCTGTGGCACTTGCCCACATGAAGATGGAACCACCACCCCCTCGCGCTGATGTACTCGATGACGATGAGGAGGAGGAGTATGAGGCCCAGCCTTGAGTTGCCTAGATTTACGTTGCTTTGCCATCTATTCTAGCTACCATCTTGCTTTGCTATCCCTGGCTTTTTATCATCCCCCCCCTCTCTACCCCTTTGGGCCTTTGTTTTTAATCGTAATAATCAGTCCATAGGACGTCATAATATAATTATCATTGCTCTTTTTGGGCCTCTTCGCCTTCTGCTCTGTGACATCAAGAGGTTTTTGTACCAGCCATAGTTGAGCCGGTGTGATGTCAGCCTTCTGGGATGACTCGTTACATACCACGTTGTCACCCTCGAGTGCTAGGCACCTATATACGCGCCCAACACCTACCTAATCTGCAACATCCATTGACATCCCCGATATATGTGTAACTAAGTAAGGACGATTCCAAGGTAATGAAAACTTTTATTTCGAGTCAATCTCGTGTTGTCAGAGCTATGTGGCAAAGCTAAAGCCGTGATGTCAAGCATATACCCCTTCCTTTCCTGTGTGAAGCCTCCGATTCTTCTTCTGCATGTTTTCATTCTGCCATCGACCATATTTTGTGACCTCACTACTTGAGAGACTACCTTACATATTATTCTCCTATTCTACAGCGAGTATGACATCCTTTGGGCTGGGAAAATGGCAGGCAAGTGCAGTTAGCCAATGGCGTCTGCAAGCGGTTCAGTTGTTGATGTGTGTTCGTTCGTAAAAGTCATAAGTGCCTGGTAGGTAGCGAGCGGCGGCAGCGAAAGTCCTTTGGTATTGTTGTGTGATATCAGTGGTTGGGTCAACTGTAGCATAGGATGTGACTTCACCACTGAATGCGTCGCTTCTTTCGGCTAGGCGGCGTTTCAGCGGTGACGGCAGCCGAGTCACCTTGTGTGCGAGAGGGGGTTCCGAAATCGCCAGCTTCTGCGTTGTTATCCATCATAGTATCGGCGTTAGCGGCAGAGGACGTCTCTGCCATGTTTGCGGTAGGTGTCTCGGTGCTGCTTATGGTAGATGTCTCAGCATTGTTTCTGGTTGAAGCCTTGTCACTCTCTGGTTAGATTCTTACCTAATTGCATCTATAGTGCTTGATGTGGCCGTGGCCGTGTCATTGCTTTGAGAACGCGTAGCGAGGGTGTCAACCATTGTGTTGTCACCGTCAATCGTAGTATCATTGTTCTGGCCGGCAGTGCTCTCATTCTGCGTGCCTTGCTTCTCATCGATGGTGTTGACTTCCTCTTCGCCCACTTCCTGTGTTGTCGCATCTACTACCTTCTGCTTCTTTTTAGGTGTTGTACTTTCTTCGTCGTCAGAGGATGCATTGTCGTCAGAGTCGGATTCTCCCTGGTCTAGGTCGCCAATCCTCTTGTTATGATTCTCAACTTGAGCCTTCAAGATCGTATACATATTCTCTTGATGTTGAAGTCTCTCCTCATATGCCGTCATCACTATAGTCATGGCGGCTCGATCTTCCTTGATTGCGGCTTCTAGTCGTCTGATGGCACTATTGGAAGCCCTGGTGACGTCCTGCGCGATCCTTTGGATCGTATGATATAGTTTGTGCGTCGTCTTGATGCCTGCACTCTGGAAACTCTCGTGAATTAACTCTCTAATACGCCCCTCGATAGGGCCATTGGTCAGAGCATTCTTTAGTGCGTCCATGAAGACATCGTCTTCGTCGATATCGCCATTCTCGTCCTTAGCGAAGACGGCCTCATTCAATCGTTGAAGTGCTGACGCCGCTCTGTCATTCGTTGTCACTAGAGCCTTGTCGACTTCACCACCTGGGCCCCTCGCCCCGCCCTGGACAGCCAGATTAATATCGGTGTCGTCATCAGGCGGTGCGGCGCCGTCTTCGTCTGCATTGTGGTACTTGAGGCGTAGTGACTTGTTGACGGGTGGCTTGTAGTTGACGACCGGTCGGGCTACGAACATGTTTGGCTGACATCCTGCGTATTGATATTGCGTGCGGTCTGCCCATTTCTTCCAGCATTGTGGGATTATGCGTTGCTCTGGCTTCACCAGGACGAATCTGGCGCCAATTTGGTGAAGTAGTTCGAGTAGTGTTCTTGGAAACGTTCCAAAACCTTCATCGGTATCTCCGATGATCCTGACCGCCTCCCAGACGTTGTCATCGATAGGACCGCAGTTGATGTCTGCGTCGTCTGCCCACTTCTGCTCTGATCCTGACTTCAACGCTCTTAGGGTCCATTTCCTGCAGATACGCCAAGGTATTGTGTTGGCTTGTTGGGCCTTGGCGCGGCTCGTGGCAATGTGTTTGATGACCCTGCGCTTGTCATACCAGTCCTGGATTCCTACCAAACCAAGGACAGCAGCCCAGTACTCACGCGCGGTGCCGATGTTTTTGAGGGGTCGCTCGTCAATCTTAAGGCGGCTGTTTTCTGCGTACTTACGTTGACGTTTGTTCTCGACTTTTTCCCAATCTAAAGGGCCAGGCAGCATGTCATCATGGATGGGAATGGTGATGTCTTTGTTTTGTTTTGGTGTGAGGTCAATTTCGACGTTGTGCAGGAAGACTGGGTTGGGGAACTCTTCGGAATCTGAGCGACGTCTGCGGGCTTTCTTCTGCCTCTTGCTACGACGGATGCCTTGCTTGGTGACTTCGTCATCACCGCCGTCGTCGTTGGCATCATCAGCCATACCCACGTCTTCATCATAATCCTCGTGGTCACTCATATTTGTGGTGACGCTGAATTGCTTGTCTACGTCTGTGGTATCATCAGCTTGTTGCGCCCTAACTATGGTCGCGTTGATATCAGTCGACTTCAACTTACGTGTGATGAGAGAGTTTGGGTTTGTGTTGTGTATTCCGGTACAAAGTTGCACAGATGGCAACCTGTTTCTTTATGCTTGTGGTGTTATCAGCTTGTTGTTATGTAGTTGCAGTTGTGTTGATATCCTTGGATTTGGACTTACGTGTGATGAGAGATTGGGTTTATGTGTTGTGTATTCCAGTACGAAGTTGCGCAGATGGCAACCTGTTTCTTTATGCCTGTGGTGTTATCAGCTTGTTGTCATGTAGTTGCAGTTGTGTTGATATCATTGGATTTGGACTTACACTCTGTGAATTTGTCTTATGTGTGGCGTAAACTGCTACGCGATTGCAGTTACGTCAATCTGCTAGTCTATGCCTGTGATGTTGTTAGCTTAGTGGCGTCGACATCACTCGAGTTCAACTTACGCGCTGCGATGATATTTGGTGCGTTGCGTAATGTGGGGTGGCTGTGGTGTGTGGGTGCGGTGTGAGAGAAGAGAAAGCGGGTGGAAGAGAGAGAGAGTAAGAGAGAGGCGAGGAGAAGAGAGAGAGACGGAAGAGAAAGAGTGTAAGAGAGACGGAGGAAGGCAGTTCGTGGTATACAGAACGGCGTATATGAATCGCAGAATAAAAGAGTATGAGACAAAACTTCAAAAATCGTGTGCGAGGCAATATCGTTGAAGTGGCAAACCAAGGTGCAAGAAAAAAAAGGATGTAGTGGTGGTGGTGGTTGGTGATTCTTGTGGTGTGAATTTTTTTGGCCTTACCTATATTTATGTGTACGGCTGAAGTTGAATGGCAAGGCAGGTGTAGGTGCTTGTTGAATTGGAAAGAGCATTCTACCACGGAAGGTACGCTGGTTATATTTAGGTGGTGAGTTTTACAGGAAGGCACATACGGGCGTATTCCACGAGAGAGGCATTCTTATCGCAGGAAGGCACATACGGCTGTTATGGTACTTAGGTACAACGAGAGATTCATTTTCAGAATTCAGTCAGTCTGGTGATATCAACATTACTAGGTGCTTGGCTATGACATCTAGACGTGTATGCCTCTCCTTTTTGTACTTGTTCGGTTGTGACTTCAAAACTGTATGCGTCTCTTCTTTCTACTAGGTGTGTTTTGTGTGCCAGTCATCATCTCAGAGCCACTAATCTCAGTGTTATTCTTCGTGGTCTCGGTCTTCTCTGTGGCCGAACGCTCAGTGTTTCGTACTATCGACATATTAGCACCTTCCGTTGCCACGTCCTCGATGTTCATTTGATGAAGTCTTACCTGTTGTGTCTATATTGCTAAAAGTTGAGGTAGATCCGGTGACTTCTTTGCTTATGTCCTGACTCTGTGACATGACAGTGTCTGTGTTATTCATGTTAGGTCTCATAGCGTTGCTGTCTTTGGTGATAGCATGGTTGAGGTTATCCTTCAGCTGCTGGTCTACTTCTTCGGAAGTGGTCTTCTGTCGTTTGCTTGCTGGTGTATCGTCATCTTCAAAGGAGTCGTCGTCGGATTCTGGTTCGTCGTCCTGCATGGTCATGACCTTGCTATTCAACATGTCTAATTGAGCGTTCATGAGCGCGTACAAGCCCTCTTGACGCTTGAATCTGTCCTCACACTGGTTGACAACAGCGGTAATGGCTGCTCGGTCTTGCTCGATAGTAGCTTGCATACGTCTTATGGCTTGGTTTGAGCTTCTGACAACATCCAGTGCTATGCGTTGGACAGTATCGCGTAACTTCTGGGTCGTCTCGATGCCTGCGTTCCGGAAACTTTCGTTGATCAATTCATTGATCCGTTCTTCGATAGGACCGTCGATTATGGCGCTCTGTAAAGCATCTGCGAGGACGTCGTCTTCGTCGATGTCCCCGTCCTGATCAACCGCGAATTCCATCTCTTTCAGTCTCTGAAGTGCATTGGCGGCGGCAATGTTTGGCGTGACCACCGGTCTGTTCACATCCCCTATGCTCTCTGCCTTGTCCTGAACAACAACCAGGTTGATGCTGGCATCATCATAAGGTGGCATGGCGCCCAGGGGACTGCCGTCAAACGTGGAATATGTCAGCCGTAGTGGTTGAGACTCTGGCAAAGTGATCCTGGTAGTTGCTAGGCCTACAACGTCTCGTGGACGAGGGATGTACGTTCCTGGTTGGCATTTCGCATACTTGACATCATGCCTATCGGCCCATTTCTTCCAACACATTGGGATGATGCGTTTTTCTGGCTCGACGACGACCCATCCGGCACCAACCGTCAAAAGCATACCGTATAAGCTTCGAGGAAACGTGCCAAAGCCTTCATCAGCGTCTCCTATTATGCGGACGGCCTCCCAGATGCTGTCATCGACCACATAGCATTGGATATCTGCGTGGTCTGACCAACTCTGTTTAGAGCCTGAAGCTAGGGCCTTCAGGATCCAAATCCTGCAAAGACGCCATGGCTTGGTGTTGGCTGGCTTGGCCATCGGACGACAAGTAGCGAGATGTCTTAGCACCTTCTTCTCGTCGCACCACGACTGAATTGACGCATTCCGCAGGACCTCCTTCCAGTATTCAATGGGGAGGTCACATTCCTTAAGCGGTCGTTCATCAAATAGTAGCCGGTTCCGCTCGAACAACCTTCTCCTGCGTTGACGTCTGACCTCTATCTTCTCCAGCTCCAGCCCTTCCAAGTATCCTACATCTACATCTGTGTGGAAGTCTTTATGCTGCTGCGGCGTAAGGTCCTTCACACCTCCATAATCAAATATGAGGTTGCCAAACTCTTCCGTATCCGAACGACGTCTACGCTTCTTGCCTTTGGCACCTTTGCCAATGGCCGACTTCGGTGAGGTGGGGTCGTCATCCTCGTCGCCTTCGTCAGCATGAGCTTCCCCACGCGTACCCGCATCGTCATCCTCCATCGTTGGTGTGGGCGGCAATATAGCTACCATCTGGTTAGTAGCTGAGTCCTTACTTTGGGGGTGTTGGATGTCTTGCTAACGTGGTGTGTCAGGGATAGTAGGGTTGAAAAAAATCGCGGCAAGAAGTGACCGAGAGACTTCAGAAAGAAATTCCAGTGAGCGAGACGTCGTGAAGGTGCGACGAGCTGTCGCCAACAGAAATTTATACGACAAGCCAAGAAAGGACGTCAGAAGCTCGACCCAAAGCACAGGAAAATTAGGAACGTCCGAAGGATTGTTGTGTTGTGATGCCGAAAGGAAGTGTCAATAGGAGATGTAGATATGAAGGCGCCCGAGACGACGGAATACCGGAAAAGAGAACATAGTAACATATGGAAATAAGAGTGCGGAAATAAGAGCGACCGGAGTTACGGAGGGACAAGACACGAGAAGAGAACACAGGGGGGACACGCGCAGAGTATTATGGAGTAATGAATAGCATAATAGGGTAGGTGCTGGCTGATAATAGTCGAGGAGTGAAGTTATCGTGAAGTCTCTGAATAGGAAGTCAGGAGTGAAAGAAATATCTAATGGGCGTGCAGAAGAAACGCAGAGAGGTCTTTTCCTTCCTGACTCGCGCTGGAAATCTCCATCACGCGAAGTCTCCACGCGGTCCAGTCGCCTCGTCGCGCTTCTCCGACGCGATTATCCTGTATTATTTACCTCAGTGAAATGGGATATGGCCACGCGGTCACAACAAGGGGCGGACACCACTCCTGGTAGACATCTCGAAGCCATTAAGGTGATCAAGGCATTCAGTCATCTTCTGTGCTTGATTGTTCAGTGGTCTTCAGTCCATATTTGCTATATATAGGTCAGGACGATGACATCAAGGGGTGTATATACGCTGTCCCTTCATTTCTATTTGATGTTGACGACACGGGCCCAGGACCACTAGATGCCTATTCTTCTCAGTATGAAGTCGTCCCAGGGCGCCCTGCCCGTATGTATCAAACAGGAAGTCGGTGAGAGACACCACAGTTATCACCCCCCCCCACCCTACGTCCCAAGGTACTCTAACATGACAGTGATGACAGTGCCACTGGCAACGACGCCTGTCACTGGCAACGACGCCGGCCACCCTACATCCCAAGGCACTCTAACACGACAGTGATGACAGTGCCACTGGCAACAACGCCGGCCACCCCGCCTCCATGTTGAAACGAAACGCTCGGGTCATAGGTGTATTCGAGGGAAGACGTGTAGACATGGCCACATTCCTGATCGACATTCTATTTGCCGCCACGGTGATATCGGCGTTGCTTTGACGTCAGACCAATGTTACTGATATATAGGATATCCCTGGCGTAGACGCCCTTACTTCACCACTATCAAGCCGAGATAGGGCAGTAGGAGGTCTCGATACAGGCACGTCACCCCAAACCGTGTGGATGGTGATATGACTGTCCACCCGTCGAAGAGTTCCTTAGAGCGGCGTAGCCACTCATTATCCTGTTGCTTTGGGAAGATTCCTTGACTTCAGTCACACCGACCCAAATGCTATAGACCCGATCTGTCCTTTTCTCGGGGAAGAATATAGTGGGCACGCCGTGTGTAAGAGGCGAAATCAGTGATGACAGAGCCATGAGTTAATAATCGTGTCGGGGACCGTTTGCTTTTCTGACGGTTTCTGCACTTCGTCATCAAGCTGTATTAACGGACCGCTAGATGTATCTATAGGGAAACGGCATTGCGATGACGATTTCCCGGGGTGAAGGGGACGAAAGTAGAGACAGGGCAGCCCCAAATGCTCGCTACCGCACCTGGCTTCATTGCGGTTGACGTCATGTGGATGGGGGATAGCTGGTCGTCTTTGGCCGATGTGATGACCATAAAAAGGAGCCTATGGTGTCCTGCCCGGACGAATGTAGATAGATGGCGAAGCTGACGTGCCAGAGCCCTTTGTAACATGACGTATAGCTCTACCGAAGGAGCTGGGGTACGCCCTGCAGAAAGACGTCCCAACACATCGATGGCATATCTCGTCGAGTCTGGATTCAGTGTTAGTTATCGGTATACTCATCATGATATTGGGGGCCGTCATACGTTGTTTGTATGTAGGCATGGAAAAGCACTGAGGAGATGACAGTGATACCATGCAGTAAACAGAAGACTGCAGTGATGAAGACACAGATTGTTGATCAACATCAAATCCGTCCTCCGTAGAGCCTAGACAAAACGATTAGCGAGAAGACGGTTCAACTATTCGGGACCGACTCGTACCAAACAGGGCAATAGAGAGCTTGACATTTCGGGCATAACGTAGACCGAGAACATCAATGGGATGTTGATGTCTTGTGGATGGTGGGAGAATGAAAGAGATGGAGGGATGAAAAGGATGGAAATGTAGGTCAAGTTGAAGGTGGGCGTTTTAAAGGCCGGGAGAGACCAAAACAATCGGTTTGGAAGCCGTAAGGATCGGACCGTCCGAGGGTAGGAAAAAACGCCGGTGAAGGCAGCAACGACTCAGACGTCCGCGGCAGGCACAACGCACACGATGATGTTTTACGCTATGACCAGCCCAGACTGCCCAAGCATGCCTCCCCCCCCTTTCCCCTTTCCCCTTCCCCTCCTCCCTCTCACCTCTACTCTTTCACCTTGTCCTTTCTCTTTTTTCTCGTCTCATCTCTCGTCCCTCCTCTTTCACCTGTCTTCCCACTCACAAAGCTCAAGCGCTATAGACGTTCGATGATCTTGATGACCATCCCTTTGCCCGCCTGTTCTTTTAGACCTCATCGTCCTTTCCTATCATTGACGTCCGTGCATCATACCAACAATCCTCATACCTAAATAGATAGTCACGCCCTGAACCAAGTGTCAACTGCCCGCCTGGGGAGGTCACCATGCTCCGCACGCGAGCCAATCGGCTGGCCATTCTTGCCCAGATTGAGCATAAGGCAGCTCAAAAGGCAGCTGAGCGTCGTCACATGGCTTCCACGGGTGTCGACGACGACAGTGGCGATGATGCCGACTTTGCCGATTTCGCTACGGTAAGCTCGTGACGTCCTGCCATGACAGCCCTACGCTCGCAGCCCCCTCAAGAAAGCAAGTCGACGTAAGCATACCTGCGATACAGTGCTGACTAAGGTATATGTCAATGACAGGACTTTGATGAAGTCGAGTTGAACCAACAACTTCAACAAATGCGAGATGGCAGCAACATGCTATTCGACCTCCCGGAAACGACCCTAGACGGAGACGTTATCGAAACAGCTCAAGACGAAGAGTTACCCAGTTTAGATGAGCTTCAACAGCTAGCTGACTTCCAGAACATAGGGGGTGAGAATGAGAACGACGGCGACGACTATGACGATGATAGCCTTAGCGAATATGAGAACGAGGACGGCTATGACGATAGTGCCCTTGACGTTGAAATGCAATGGGATAGCAGCCCGAAGGCCAGCGGATCAATGTCAACATCTCGTAAGAGATGGGACGCAGAAGACATATCCGAGGCCCTCCCCCATCGACGTCACCCTGAGTTGTTGTCCAACATCCATATGGCGTTGGGTGTTTGGGCCCAACTCAACGGCATCACTGACCGTACATATCAAGGTCTGAAGGAGATCCTACAGACGCAGATAACTGCTGACACGCTTGGTGACATCGCCTCGCTTCCCATATCGGTGCGCACCTTGAAAGCCTCAATGAGACGCCGCCTCCCTCTCATTGAGATGCGTAAAGCATCCATCCCACTACAGGCAGGAAAGATGCCAACGGCGCGTCTCCTTCGGAAACCAGGTCAGATACCCAAGCAAGACTTATACTTTTTTAATTGTGTTGAATACCTCAAGACATTACTAGCGTCAGATATCAAGGGAAAGATGTACTTCGGGCTGGCGCTCATGGTTGACGACGAGGATAAGAGCCATCCCTGGCACTCACGGGCATGGGCTTCATCAGCTCGGTCAACGTCCGGTCAATTTGCGCGACTCCCTTCTGACAACAGTGTGATCATCCCTTCCGACTTCGTTGAGTTTGACTGTCATAAGGAAGAGTGTCCTACTTGTCACAGCCCTCAAAGGCCTGACGTCCACCATCAGGGGCGTGTAAGCGAGGTATGGCGCGACGAACGCTCTAAGCCACTGACAACCCGAGGAGAGGTCATACTTAGAATCGAACCTATGATCCGACTTGATAGATTCAAGGCGGCTTTATGCTCGATAGGTCACACCCTCAAGGGGTATCCGAGTGAAGACATACCGGAAAACGAGTACGTGATTGCAGAGAACGAACCCTTCCTAATCTCAGAAACGAACATCATAAAACGCATAGAGTCGGTATATATCGACTATACCTTCGGGAGTGACGTCCATCTCCCTGAAGACAGCATTGGCGAGACATACAGACCTCTCGCGGACATCCTTATTCGGCGCAAAGTGAACACGAAGCTTAAGCGCTTCTTTCCCATTGTGAAGAGCCCACCGATACGGGCTGAGCTGGAGGTCAACGAATTCACGCGAGACGCGATAGTCAGATCTCTCGCGCGTCAAGACGTCGAAGTATACTCCGTCCCACTGATATTATTTGCTGACGGATTCGGGCTTTATAGAACGATGCACAAGTCTATCATGGGTATATATACCGGAATAGCGTCCCTGGCGCGCAGTGACCGATTTCGGCAAATGAATGTGATGCCCCTGACCCTAGGACCTCATGCATCTAATGACGACGACGTTTGGAAACAGATCGGCCACAGTCTGCGAGACGTGGAAAACGGAGTGTCCGTTGACCTCCATGGAATCCCGTCATTCATTCACGCTCACGTGATATTCCTGGCTGGTGACTTCCCGCAACAACAGGAGAATTCGGGCTTTAGACGTCCTACAGCCAAGCAGGGCTGCCGCATGTGCGACGTAACGCTGACTGACAGAGGAGACCTCAATTTCGACCTGACGAGTGGCGAGCACGAGCGTCACCACCATGAGATCATGAGGCAGAGAGCACTTATGAACCTACAGGTAAACAAGGCTCGAACGAACGACGTCGCCAACAGGTATGGCCTTGCAGTGAAAACCCCCATGTTGCTGAACGTGTTGCCGGCGCTAGATATCATCAAGAGCAGACCAGCAGACACGGCACATTCAGAGCTAGCGGGACTGACGAAGATGATTCATCTCCTGGTTATTGACCAGGTGTTGACGCCCGTTGGCAACACTGAATACGCGAAGATCATTCGGCTCTTCCCCCTCCACCCAGGATGGCTACGAATACAGTCACCGCAGCACGTGTTACAGTATTCGTTGACTGAACACGGCCGTTGGTCTGTGGTAGCGCCTATTATATTCCGGACGTGGTTGAAGTCCAACCCACAATACGTCAAAGTCACGTTCAAACGTGCTATCATGGACGTGTTCGCCGCAGATATAGCGTCAGGGGTATTTGGGACCAATGTGGAAGCTATTGACATCCTCATTAGGGTACTCGTTGCCAATGTGACGACCAATATCCTGTTAACGACAGACAAGCTGCCGGTGATATATAGGCAGCACGATATGCGACACTTTGACGACCAGATAAAGTACAGCCGGCATCTATTCCAGCAGTTCTGCAAAGCGACGGCAGCCTCGGTGGCATCCAGACGGTCGATGTCAGCGGCACCGTCGGTGATGGCAGCCAACCTTCCCACAGTTGCTAGTGGCACTAGTGGGATCGAGACTGGACCTGAAGCCGTCAGCGCAGCGATAGTACTGCAGTCGACTGAGGAGATAGAAGATCCTCACACTGCAATGGAATCGGTGGAGATAACGACGGCAAAGTCCACGAAGTATAAGCTGTGGATGTCACGTCCAAATGTCCACATCGGGCTTCACTACCGTGACGTGTTGGAGGAATACTGTCTGCCGTCACTGCCGATGGTTATTGTTTTCGAGATAAAGCACAAGTCTGTGACGATGTCCCTTACCCCTATCCCTACCCCTATTTATTGTGTTAGCTGGGACTTCGGATGAATACGTGGCTAACTATGAAGTACTGACCTCACAGACTTTGGAAGAAGATGGTTTACACTACCAATCATCGCGTGCCGGAGAAGGACCTGTTCTCGTGGGAGAACATAGCGCAGACGATGCGATTTGTGATACTGAATTCACACGCAGAGAGTGACGGGGAGCTGACAATCCAGATGCAGGATCTCAACAAGGCGGCGCCGTCACTGTTCACGTCTATCATGAGAGGTCAAGCGATGGCAGGTGATGACAACGAGGAAGAGATGGACACGATGACAGGAGGGCATAGGATCATGGCGCACGCCTCCTATATAGAGGCAAGTGTGGGAGGGCTCATCAAGGCACAGGCGCGTCAAAATTTGGGACTACCTGCCAGAGAGAGCCATATGGACGTCCGAACCCGACAGCTGTTGGAGGTGGCATACGCCAGAGATTACGGCCGTCAGGTCACAATGATGGGCACAAGCCAGCGATTGAAGTGGTGGCAGAGTGTTACCTGGAGCAGCCGGTAAGTTTGTACCCAAGATACGGAGAGTACAAGGCCAGAATAGGCTTTGAGACGACGTCAAACGCCGAAGGTCTCATGACAACATCACGGGGCGTGAAGGTTGCATGAAAAGAGTCATAAGGACCGAGAGTTGCATGGTCATGTGTCATGAACTCCGCGGAGTCGGACGTCATAGAGACCGGAAGGTCCGATGACATTGATTCCAGTGTCATGAAGACCGAGAATTGCATGACATTTACATATGAAGCGTCATAGATACTGACATCCTGATACTTGGCAGGGATGAGGTCACCAAAACGGTGGACCGGACAACGAAGCGTGGGGGACAGTACATCGAATACATCGATGACCGGCATGCTAATGTGCCCGGAGGAGACAAGCCACCGGCCGTGTATGGCCGGGTTGACCATATCTTTTCGCACGCAGCCGTATTTGGTAAGCCAAGTCCCGTCACGACGTCCTACTTACCACCTTACCTACCTATGTACCTTATCACCTGGTGGCGGCGGTCGAGGTATCAAAAGCCCATACTAACAGTACTGCTACACGCTTCTACCTTCAGGAGACGAAGCAAGCCGCGTCTTTATAATGGTGTCACCAGTAGAGAAGGTGACAGTCGATCCATACACGGGATTGGACGTCTACAAGCTTCAGCCTTCTGTCATCATTGGCCTGCCAGCCTTATTGCAGAAGGCTGTGTATATGGTGCCATTCAAAGAAGACGGTACAAACGGCAACTGGACATTTATCTCGGACTTTGACAGAGAGAATCGTGATCAGTACCGTCTCCTTCACATCAACTGGGACGTCGGCTTCATGTAGACGGCAATAAGGTTAGTCTGCGTACCTCCTATTGACGTAGGACATCCTACCTACCTACACTACGCCCGACACCGTACCTACAACACGCACGCATGGTATACCTACTATCCAGGCAGCTGACATGACCCTCCGACAGTCTCGACGTCTACCTACATGTACATGGATACCACATAGACCAAGGTACAGTACGCATGATATCCAATGTAGCCACACGGATACAGCTGACACCACGTTTGACAGCCTAAGTACGCCGTCCGGTTCTCATCCTACCTACCTACCTAAGGAGGTGTCCTGACATCCTACAGTAAGTACATGCCGTTGACGACCTGTGATGTGAATCCACGAATGCCTACCGCACATGAGGCTAGATGTAGGTAGGTAGGTGGTAAGTAATAGACGGCAATGAGGTCAACGCAGCTGATAACTGACGCAACACCTGACAACCTACCTACCTATGCATGAAATGCCACTTGCACTTGACAGCGGCTGACGACCTTCTACTTGCACACGATATTCTGCTTGCACACACAACCTGACCTTCGATTGGCACCTGACAACATCGGCACCCGTCGATCTACCCGCACCTATATACAGGTGTAAGGGTGACGTCACGGGATCACCTGACCGGAGCAGCAATCCGGGCCTGATCCTGTATATAGATTTTGAGCGGTCAATAAACAGATATGACGTCTACAAGCGCTTATAATTCCCAAGCGTGCGAGAATTGCATACGCTTATGACGTCCGCAAGTGCTTGTAAATTTAGGAGCGCTTACACTGCTGCAAACGCTGGGACGTCACGAACGATTGCGACGCGCATAAACGTTCATAGATTCATGAACGCTTATAGATTTTTAAGCGCTGGGATGTCATGAGAGATTATGACGTCCATGAACGTTCATAAAGTTATGATCGCTTATAAAGTTTTAAGCGCTGGGACGTCACGAACGCTCACGACGTCTGCAAACGGCTACAAATCCATAAGCAATTAAACCAAAAACAAGCGCTCAGGACGTCACGAGCGCTCAGGACATCCTAAGCGGTCATGACGTCCGCAAGCGCTTATGCATTTCGAGCGGTAAAAATGCCTCAAACGATATATCTGCATAAGCGCTTGCGCAGCGTACAAGCATTATCTATGCAATAAGCGGTAGAAAATTTGCAGCGGTAGTTCGAGGGTTTACTACCTTGTAAGCGCTTACGACTCGTTAACTGCAAATTGACTATCAATTAACCGATTACTCTACCCGGCATATCCTACTACGGTAACCCCGCGACAGCGCGAGTCGCACTCGCAACCCCAAGGATCCCACCCACCGGGAACCCTTTGATCCATTTCCGGCCCGGAATCTTCCGACGGCCCGTCAATTGACTATCGGTACCTCGGTACATTTATTTCGTGCAAAAACATCGATATTAACTGCTTAGTACAGACTGTACTGTTATTTGCACTTGTCTCAGTTGGCCGGAGGGTTATCGTCATTTTTTAAAAAAGATATTCCAGAGTCTATATAGCAGTTTTTAGACTTTTCCAGAACGATATCTGGTACAGTCTGTATAAGTCGTGTGAATCTGCTAGAGGATTGGTTGCTGTTGGCGGGCCGCGAGGACCGTTACAGGCCGAAACGGGCCGAGCATGGTCTTGCCAGGGATTTTCTCAAACGGACGGTCTGTAACGCTCTAATTAAGGGTCAGCCCATCGCGGAATTAAAATGTGCCAGGGTGACCCGGCTTACGGACTCATCTCTGATTTCGAGCCAATGCCTTGCGGTGTCGAATCTTCGCAGGCAAGCACAGACTGCCCAGGTACACGTGTTTGTCGACTAACCGTGCCACTCGCCATCCCTTGCGGAGATGGCGCGGCTCGGATGTTGGTGAAGACCGCCTACACCAAATGTATCTTCATGGTGTGCAGCTACTAAACAAGGGAGGAGTGTACCCATGTCTACCAACACTACACACGTTCATTCCTTAGCCGTGCGCATTCTATCTCCTTTGCCTTGGTAAGCAAGCTGTGCCGCGCTCAATGCCTCACCTTTGTCCCTCCTCACCACTCCCTTCTCCAGTACACCACTGCCGTTACTCTGCTCATGTCGGATGAGAAGGACACGCCCGTCTCACGGGCTTTGTCCCGCACCTCCTCGTCGGAGTTCGAGGGCCAGCTCAAAGGTGAGCTCACGGGACAGACCGCCATAGTAACGGGAGCAAATAGCGGTATAGGTTTGGAGTGCGCTAGACAGCTTCTCGCTCGAGGCCTAAGCAAACTAATCATAGCCGTCCGGGACGAGGAGAAAGGGGCGGCAGCTAGGGAAAAGCTAGCATCTGGTCCAAACGGCGACCACCATGCCATAGAGGTATGGCTTTTGGATTACAGCGCCTACGATTCCATCACGAGCTTCGTCCGTCGCGTCAGCAGCCTGGAGAACCTCGACATAGTGGTGCTCAACGCCGGCATTTACCGCATTCCCCATGTGATCCTGCCTGGAACTGGCCACGAGGAGGCCATCCAGGTCAACTATCTATCAACCTCTCTTCTGACCATCTTACTACTTCCCGTTCTCCGCGCGAAGAGGCGCTCCGCATCCAAGCCCGGCCGTCTCACCGTGGTGTCCTCCAGCGTAGCGGCCTGGTCCCGGTTCAAGCTGCGGGACGACGCGCGCTCCTTACTGGCGTCCCTTGACGAACTTCCAGGTGCAGGTGCATTCGACCATCATCAGCAATATTGTACGTCCAAACTATTAGGGCAGCTATTCCTCGTCGAGCTTGCGCAACGCGTGCCGCCCTCGGTCGCTATCATCAACTGCGTTAATCCTGGCCTCTGCTACGGATCCGCCCTCGCTCGTGATAGCGGAGGTACTTTTATGGGGTTTGTCGCCGGATTGATATTTAAGGTCTTTGGTCACTCGTGCGCCAGTGGCGCCCAAGCGATAGTTGACGGCGCCGTAAGACATGACGAGGAGGTCCACGGGTTGTATCTGGATGCTGGAAAGGCCGCGCAGTACGTTCATCCCTTTATTCCCACAATGACCCCGGTTACGTTCTAATATCGTGCGGCAGGTATGCGTCTATTGTCTATACCGCCGACGGCAAGCGTATGGCGGAGAGATTATGGAAGGAGACGATGAGCGAGTTGGCTTTTGCTGATGCTGAGAGCGTGATACAGGAGCTCGCCGACAGCTCTGTCAGCTAGGAATCGATGCTTACACTACTTTGTTCGTTTTATACCCTTGACAATATAGAGTCTTTCTTTAGATGGCTTAGCCATGGCGCAATCCAACTTATCAAGCAGACCGAACGTTTTAGAAAGTTCCCTACGTCTTCGGGGGTATCGCGGTATCCCTTTGGTGATCAAGCGAACTCCACAGTCTGGCATCGAATGGTTCAAGTAGCATATCATGTCTATTCTCAGTTCCTTCGCTACGTCTCTGAGTCAAATGCTTGGTGGGTAGATATAGGACGGAATACCAATTGGCTGGTGCCCAAGCCCGGTGTTACAACTTACCAGTCAGATTTTGACCTCGAATAACTTGCGCCAGCATCGCGTTGACTTTATGACGAAAACACACATTCAGGAATTGAGACAACAGTCTCGGACATTACGTATGCACCCCCCCTCAAGGTCACAAGCCCTGCAAGGCATCAAAATGGATACGTGCCCGTATAACGCAATGCCCTTGGCATAGCAGGTTAACTCCTCGCACAGCGGTGGCTCTCTTCTACACTAGGCATTTTCCCTAGAACACTGGGAAGCCGTTTATCCTTCCATTTGAGCTTGCCTTCATTGTTCTCCGCGTAAATCAACGCAATTCTATCACATACTGAATTTACGTAGGGCACGACCCTTTTAATAAAGGGGTAGACAGGATTTAAAAAGCTTCAAGTGTCCCTACACTACCTAGGCGCCAGTACTGCAGTACATAGTAGGAGGCAGACACGGTGCCCAAGAAGATATCACGACCCAAATACCTACAGTGTATCCCGCTGATGGCATCTAGTTCGTAAGACTGAAGACGGCTTTGACTCCAAGATGATCTGTGATCCAGGGTTTCTCGAACCCAAGCGATAGCACTTGATCTCTTTTGTCCTTTTCGCCCTTGTGTATCTCGACATCTGTCCCGAATCGCTCGAACGTCAGCAAGCGGAGGCCGTCACCACGGAAGTAAACCTTGTCCATTCGCGAGCAGCCAAAGGTCAGGCGTAGCTCGGCTAGTGCCTGTTGACCCCACGTGTAGCCCTCGTCGGCGTCCTCCTGCCCGCCGAGCTCTAGATACGCGTCCTTGAGGTCATTGTCAGTGTGCAGCGAGCGGTCGAAGGGCTGGATTGCGTTGAAGTCGCCGGCCAGTAAAGCGCCCGAGAGTCTACTTTCGTGCATGTACTTGGCGGCAGTCTGGACCTGTAGCGGCCGAAGCGGTGGATCGGCGACAAGGGATTCAAGGTGCGTGTTTCCTACTCGAATTGTCTTGCCGGATCCGGCAGCTGTTGGAATCACGACATCCACAAAGAGCGCATCCCGTTGCATGGCGGTGCTGGAGTAGTGGACGCGGAAACACGAGGCCACTTCTAGACGGCGATCAACCAACGTAGTAGTCCCGTAGAGCCCGGACGACCAATCGGATGTGTCGGTGTCGGTGATGTAGAACCCATCCCGGATCCACTGCTGCTGGCCGATGGTCCTAAGGTCCGCAAGGGTGCATTCCTGTAAGACTAGCACGGCCGCGGTCGTTGCGGTCGAGGGCGATTCCTTGAGGAGGTTCTCTAAGTGATCCAGCGCGGCTTGCATGCGGGCCTCGGGGCAGGGCAGCATGAAGTCGATATTCCAGCTATATAGAGCCAGCGCGCCAATGCCGCGATGAGGTTCGTGGCCGGTGCCGCGTGCCGCTGACGCCCCAAGCGGTACCCATTCTTCGCTCTCGGCGTGCCAAGAGTAAAAGCACTGTACCCACGGTTCATCCGGGTTCCATGGGATCGAGTCCGGCTGTTTCTTCAGGATCGTAGCGTCCTGTATGGCTTTCTTCACCAGGTCATTCATCTTAGACGAGCACTTGAGCGAGAGACTTTTCCTAGGTATTTGTTTGTATCAGGAATCCAGAGACCAATTCTTGTCAGCTCATCAGAAGAGTCTTCCCGGTGTCTCGTGTAATTAAGCTGTAGATAGGCAGTGCTTGATTCATTGTTACCCAGGAGTCCGCCCACAAACGCGAGCAGCCTGGAGGGTACCTAGGTACCTGGTAGCTGAGGAGACGGGCAACATGAGATACCGGTTATACCGTTGGGCGGGCACATGTGCAACGTTCGGAGTCCGGACTGGGCCATGACAGCCGAGCAAAGCGGCCAAGCCACGCCGGTTACCGTCGGTTCAGTAGAGAACAGTGGCTGACGCGGTGGCTGGCGCATCGGCCATGGGCAGAGATACATGGTAGGTAGGCAGGCAGAGATGCGCAGAGATGGCGCATGCCCGTTGGGGACCAACTTGCGTGGCTAGTGCATTTAGCGCATTCCGCCGCACGTCACTTTGGCTACCTAGGTAAGGAGTCGTCGCCGTCGCCCTATGGGAAGAGTTGCTGTTACGAAATTGACATCATCCGTAATGACGTCGCTTACGTAACGCCGCACAGGTGGTAATACCAAACCACCGGAACCATTGCAAAAGATAGGGGAAAGCGCGATGCCGCGGAAATGCAATTTCAAGTTGGTACCTGCTCTGTATCAATCTGCACGGGTTTGTAGGTATTCCAGACAAAAGTGCGATCGGCAACTTTCGGTCAGGCTGGGGACTTCGTTGCTTATTACACCTCTATCTCTCCCGTAACCGCCTACTATCAATGATCATGGCCTATACCACTACCTACTACAACAGTTGGTCTTTGATCGAGCCTTTCGAATCGCACTTCCGCCATAAAACACGAAAGTCTCGTGGACGCCTAAGATGACTCAAAACAGAACCAACGCCGAACGACCGAGTTGAATCCGCTGATCTACGGCCCTAGGCGGGGGACTGCTTCCTCTATTCCGCACTTGTCAAGTGAACGCCAGGGGAGCGAATTAGGTGAGGCCCGTCAGTAGTCAGCATGGTCTGGTCGTGAAAATAAGGATTAACGTGCTCAGTAGACCGGCGATCCTCCGGCACCCATGCAAAATATATATTGCCGGAGAGACGCAATCCTTGTGCAGCGGTTGGATGACGTGCACCTTTGACAACCTCTTTGTTCGAGATCCGAGTTCTGATCCGAGTTCTGATCCGAGTTCTGATCCGAGCAACTCCAGGCCCTGACCCACCGCTGGATTATGGCTCCACTCTGGCAACAAAACTTCGACATCGACGACTATCTGAATCGAATAATCCCGTCACCACCTTGGTCGAGCATCCCGTATCCCGTGTCCTATCTCCTGGGGCACAGGCAGCAACCCTATGAGGGGAAACTCGGAAATCTCCTGCTTACGGCAAGGGCCTTACTTGGGGTCTTTATCAGTCTGATACTGATCCAACTTATAAGCCATCAAATCCCCTGGGTTGCCACGGATGGCCTCGTTATCGTAGGCAGCTTTGTAAGTTATATGATTATTATTATTATTATCTCATAGCCCATCATCCCGCCGTCATGCTATTTGTAGTGAGTTCTAATAAAGGGGGTTTTGTAGGGAGCAGCCGCCGTGCTTGAGTTCTACACTTTCGAGTCTCCATTGGCGCAACCGCGTAGCTTCGTTATCGGCCAAATCATCGGGACCGTCATCGGGGTATTGTTCCGTAAATTGTTCCAGTGGCATCCCAACGATGAGTGGGTTCGCTGGTCGGCTGCTGCGCTTGCCTGCGCTACGACAACAGCCGTGATGGGCCTGACCAAGACAGTATATCCGCCCGCCGGCGCCACCGCTCTGTTAGCCGTCATAGATGACACAACCGCAAGACTCGGCTGGAGGTTATTACCACTGGTCCTCCTCGGCTGTGTCATTATGCTGTTCGCTGCCCTCATACTGAACAACATCTTCAGCAAGTTTCCTCTATATTGGTGGACTGCAAACAGCCCGACAACATTGCCGGTAGATAAACCTAGTGCGTCGTCACTCAGCGATGGAGTCGCGAGAGCAACGCAACAGGCGGAGATTCTCATTATTCGAGGCGAGGTTTTTGTGCCGGTACACGTGTCGCTGTCACCGGAGGAGAGGCTCTTGCTAGAAAAGATATCAAATAGACTATAAGCGAGACGTTCCTTTCTTTCTTTCTTTTCCATCAGCGAACAGAGGTCTCCTTGGTTGGTGAGGCTTTCGTGCCAGCACATGTACCGCTGCTACTTTAGAGACTCGTGCTAGAAGAGAAATTAAGTAGGCTATAAGCCAGACTTTTTCTTCCCCGGCGCAGATGCAGACTTGCTAAGCGATAATTTATAATGATTATTGGACACATCACTATCTACATCGCTACTAAGGGACAGTTTTTTCTTTTTTTCATACCCCAGCCGTCTGAGACCTTTAGGTAGCTCCCTGTTGGTTTCACTATAGAATGTCTTCAGTGAGTCCACGTCACAAATCCCAGGTAAGAAACTATATCTCATGTTTCGTAGGTCTGTAGCCCCCCCTGCGATTACGGGCGGCGTTCATATGATCAAATGACTGAATATAGCCGACTGACTGTGCTAACCCTTGACTACAGATATGCAAAGCCTCGTCATCCAAACACCTAAAACCTGCTCTGGCGACCGGCCACTTATAACTTATAATCATTAACGGTCAACCCACGACTAAAGTGAATTGCTAGTCCAGGGCGTTGCTAGCGTAGTTTTTGCCAGTCGCCCCTTTGCGAAACATCCTGGGCCGGTCTTGACAAAGAACAGAACAAAGACCGCCACGTCCAAATTCAGCCAGGTTTAGCGGGCGGCGGCCTCACTCTCGGCCTACAATACATAACAACGAGGCTTTGGGCTCATTTCGCATGCACATATTAAGGTATCAATTTGGGCTTCGAGTGTCCGCCAATAAATCCATCTCAAACCCCATTGGAAAATGAGCATGAACCCCCTCCAGCCAGATTCACAAGGGAGCTCAGCCCTCGAGGAGAATCAAGCCCAGGCGTGGAGAAGCGTGCGAGAAAACAAGAACCAAATCGAAAAAGCAGCCAGACGACTCCAAACCATCGATGTCGAGCCGGAACCAGACGCTCCTAGCCCACAACTTCTGAGTCCGCTTGAGCGACTACCCGAGGAACTCCTGATCCTCATCATGCAGTGCCTTGATCACGAGAGCTTGTACCGCCTCAGCCAGACGACGGCGCACTTTCTGAGGCTTTCGTTCGATAATGTGTTCGAGATGGATGCTGCTTGGCGGGCTTTCCGCCATACGGTTGACTTGCTTAATGATGGGCCGCACAAGAGGCTTCAGAACGGGCTTCAGAGGCCCGACAATACAACGAAACGGTCCTAGAACTGAGTGGGAAAGGGGTTTTGACGAGGGATATATAGGCGTCGCTATACAGGGAAGCCATCAAAGCTAAATGTCATTGGGGTCTTATTAGCCCAGAGCATTATCACTATCAAATGAGCTGATAGCTTCCTGGAATCATTAGGGTTCTCCTATCCTCATCAGATTCAAATCTAGAGCAATCCGATTCGTTGAAAAATGGGTGCCCTTCACTCGATATATTCGATGATGACTTTTCGGGGGTGCTTCGAGCCCGGACTACCGTACCGGACTCCTCGAAATGGCGAACGCCAAAACACCAAATATTAACATGTTGAGTCTAGGAGCTAGTATGTACAAAGATATTATTGCGCATCCCTAGAATGCAACAGAGTGAAGTTACCGCAGCATCAATAGCCATAACAGGGGAATAGTCAAGAACCAACACACAGATACTCAGAAACTTACCAGAAACTGCAAAACCGCATAGTTCTCGGTTCCGTTGTCGATTATGAGTAGGGCTTCGTCTGAGCCTCAGACCATTCCCAGAATTTCCGCGCAATACCCGTCCCTCCCTCTGCCTCCAGCTTAGACCCATCAACCAATTCTTTGCGGATGCTCCCAAAGCGGCCCCAGGGAACAACTATACAAGGCGAGATAAATTAGCAGCTACGCAAAATGAAGCTCCGCGGGAAAATACTGGACCTACTCCAAGCCCCCGAGTTTCCCATGTTGACGTCGCTGGAGATGCCGGCGAATAGCTCGGTATAGGCGCCGTTGGCGGCCGGGTATGTCATTATGAATCTAAACAGCTTCACGGCGAAACCGCTGTGGCGACCGAGCTCCGACTTTAGATTTCCGGGGTTTAATGACTAGACGGAGAGACAGATTAGTTAGAATAATGATTGCCAGACACGTCATATAAGTAGGGGCAGGCGAAGTGCTAACCACGCTGACGATGCCATCATCGCGATTTCGCCGGGCGTATTCTGTGGCATGATAATAATTGCCGGCCTTGCTGACGCTATATTTGTGACCAGCGGACATATCGTGTTTGTAATCAAGATTATCCAGCGCGACACCGTGTTTCGGGCTCATCAGTTCGGCAGCCGATGAAGAAACCCAGACCACACGCACGGACGATTTGGGTGCTGTTTTCGCCGTCTTCGCTAGTATTGGCGTCAGGAACTGTGTCAATAGGAACGGCCCGAGGCAGTTAGTGCCCAGCTGCAACTCGTAGCCCTGCGTCGTCTTGCTACCTTGCGGCGGAAACATGACACCCGCGTTGTTGAAAAGCACATCTAGCCGGTTCTCTTTTGCGAGGAATTCCTCGGCAGCCTTTTTGATGGTGGCCAGATCGCCGAGGTCTAGATGTAGGCATTCCAGCCGGCCCTTGGATGTTGGATGCGCCTTTTTAATCGATGCAATTGCGCGGGCGCCTTTTTCATTGCTTCGCGAAGCGATCCAAACGGCGGCGTTCTTGGAGTATAGAATCCGCGCAACTTGTTGTCCGATTCCCGTGTTGGAGCCTGTCACCAGATAGACCTACACGCTGGTCAATAGCGCTCGACAAAACGATGACATGGCCACGGTGATCGTATACTTTCCCGGCGAGATCTGGCATGTCTCTCTCGGTGTAGGTGGGCGTGCCCGGCCACAGCTGACGTATCGTTGACATTAAGGACACCATTCTTATTCGATATGCGAATTATCGCCGTGGTCCGCTCCTGATTGCTGGCTTTACACGATGGGCTGGGACGAGCGGTATGCTCTTACTTATGCGGGCTACTTAGAGAAGAGGGCAACTTGCAAGTGGCCTCGTCCAAATCTACCTTATGTAGTCGTGACGTCTCGGGGGTTTAGGTTGAGTTCGTTAGACTCGCCGAGATGCTCCATCTTCCCAACTAAAGAGGGCAAGGCTCGGACGCGCTAGAGTGCAATGATAAAACTTGGCCGGTTCGAGTCACTGCTACCTAGATGAGAAATTAATCAAGAAACATTCATGCTTCGTACGTCTGTCCTATCTAGAGCTCGGCCTACCTTGTCGCTTGCCTATTCCACGGTCCACCTACCTAATAATATACTCAGTAGGCTCACGGAGATCCCCTACGAACCAGCTTGAGAGGTGCGGTAGCTGAGTGATGGAGTTGAAGAAACTCACGGCTCACGAGTCACAGACTCAGCACCGCCGGCGGAAGGGAAGCATTTAGCCTCGATATGCTGCAATACCTGGGTAATTATCTATCCGTTGGATTCCGTTTTATAGAATTTCGCCCAGGCGAGACGATCACAGTAAATATACAGTGCGTTTAGCTCTTGACACACTAATGACACTACCTATATTCAGGCCTATTCGAGTCAGCACAAGCGCTCAGTGTACAGTGTATACTGGGCACCGAATACAGTATTACGGACGGACGGACGGATGGGATCAAGGTTATCTAGTGCGATCGGTCCGTACTATATATACTGACCGTTTTGAAATTCCTCTTCGTTGAAAGGCGCTGTCCTGAAGACGGGTTTAAAATGGATATACGTCCTTACCGATATCCGATTTAGAAGTATCGATCCGCAATACGGTTCACCTACGTAGTTATCGGTGGTAAGTATTACTGACGCTCCGATGTCCGTGCCTATAATAGCTTCATCATGATCCTGGAATTTGCTTCGGTCGGATTCCGGATGGTCTCCGAACCGTCTATCCCCACCGACTGAGAGTCAACAGAGCAGCTCATACTTTGATGGTGGGCGGAATGCATCGGGCCCGAGCTCGCCGTGGACAATGACGATCGTGGCCGTGTGTGGCTGGTTCAATGCTCAGCCACGAGGTACTATGTACCTAGGTCGTTGTCTTCAATCCACCTTCTTCCGTATGGTTTCTTGTTTCATCAACATTCCGAACTTCATCACCAATTATCTAATGAAATTGAGAGACTCACATACCGAAGTGGAATTATTGAGTCAAGAGAAGGCGCCGGGCCTCCCCTCTTCCGGGTTCACCCCCCGGCCGTTAGCCGATGCGCACCTCGCATAGTGTTTGGCGCGCCGGATGAAGTCTCATGCGGTAGCTGTATCTGGTACCAAATTCAAGACCTGCACGGTCGAGCACGCCCTCCGTGAGCCAGGCACAAGGATGTCCTTGTTCTGGAATTGGCTGCTGCACCATGTCTGCCTGTACCTGGCATGGACATCTCGTCCGTTGGGGAACCCCGAGCCGCCGCCGCTGTTTGTCCTTCACAAAGCAAGGAATGGACCGGGTCGCCACAGCAAGTCTCCAACCCCGGCAATACGATCCTGGGTATAAATTTGATGGATGAGAAGTTCTGCCAGTGCGTTCTTTCAAACTTGAAACCGGTTGAAAATCATAGCATCTCAAGGCATCACGTCGAGGTCCCGACAACACGCGCTCCACGATTACATAATCGAATCGCAGTCACACTCTACACTTTCTTTACTCGAAATGGTTGCTGGCAAGGAAGCTGGTAGCATCACTTTTGATGACTACCTCGGCCTGATGGCCTGTCTCGTCGAATGGGCCGATAGCTACGACACCAAGAACTGGGATCGACTACGGAAATGCATAGCCCCAACTCTACGGGTGAGAATGCCTATCCTTTTCTCGGCCGGGGGGGGGGGGGGGGGGGTTTTTTTTTTTTTTTAAAAAAAAGACAGCCAACTAAATTGGACTATCGCGCGTTCTTGGATAAGGTGTTGGGGGCCATGCCAGCGGAAGTGTATATA